>NW_023590906.1:78500-381328 GCF_014843425.1 Jatropha curcas
CGCTGATTACACCTCTAATAAGGACATCTACGGACTTTCGGCATATATATCTATGGTTTCCAACTTACCAAAATTCATTCATTCACAAATGTGAAGAGTGAGTGAATTAAAGACCAAAACATTTAGCAACACGTAATTTGAGAATGGCACCACCTGTAGCGAAATGACAGGTGTGCCCTGATAAATAATCGAGAACGTGCTCATATGTTTTTTCCCTATCTACGTCTAACGCACAAGGTACATTGCTTAGAATTCGACTCTTACTAAGTTCCTAATCTTGAGCGTATTCTTCCTATGAAAATGAAAAATCGAAACAAAAGCTTTGGTAGGTCTCTGGAAGATCTGTCCAAGTCAGGAGTAACGTCTTAATCACTCTAGAAGTAACGAGGGATCGAAATGTATTTTATGGACCACGGTGAGGAATGCACAAGGCGATATTGAAAATAGCTATCTACACAACGTCACTGTCGCGGAAACCCAGATTGTTAGGACTTAACTGTTCTCTTGATCTCGCGCGAGATTACTTTAGAAAATAGTTCGCTTTCCTAATCTTTTCATTCCAGAATCTGGCATTAAACACTGTACTCAACGGTGGGAAGAAACGAGATATCACTTTCATAAAAAACTCGTGGCCCCTTCCAAAGAAAACACACATTGTCAGAATTATCCTGCAGTACGCATCCGTACCTGGTCTTTGGACACATCGTCTTATAGAAAAAGATATGCTCTGCCGCACGTCCCCAAAAGCTGTGCAGCCAACTGGATTATTTGGGACAATTGCGTATAGATTATTTTTGTTGATTGAGAATGCACCAATGGGAGGCCTAAGCTAGAGTTAATTCCCTGTTAAGCACTAATTTATACATAGATGAGTAACAGGCGAAGATAGGGAACGCACTTTGCGTTAAGTAGAAGATAGCACAGCACAAACTCATCGTGAACGACCTCTTTCAATAAGACGAGGTGGGGTGGTGTTCACTCTGGTTTCATTTACATGGGAACACTTACGACCATGGCACAACACATTACAGACCTACTCTGAGGCCCTAGATTCAAAGCACGGTCACCAGAGAAGGGTCGGCATCTTCACCTCCATACTGTACCGAGTAATATGATTTGCCTCCAGAGATAGAGGACGCTTATGTCTTGCACATGCTTGTTCTCGTTTCGAAAAATCCCAGCTCGAACTTTCCCACCGATAGAACACTGAACTCCCTCCCGAAGTAACAAACGCATAGTCATGACCTCACACACGTACGTTTCTGTAATTTCAGGAGTTGTGTATTCTTGCGCTAACTACTGAAGGGTCATTTTGAGTCATAGTACGGCCTGCCGAGTCTGAAACCATATGTCTAGGGGATAGTCTAAGAAGTTCTACAGAAATGTTGTGCCTTGCTGAGTATACGTACTGAAGTAGTCCGCGAAAGTTATAGTAAGGAGAGATAACGCATATATGCCAAACAGCAGACATTTTTCTCATAGGAATTTTGAATGGTTAATGTGTTTTGAGGACGATATCTCGTTCCTTAATATTATTTTCAATTAAGCGCTTGATGCTTGCAAATTGTATTTTTTGCACTTGACTTCAGACTTCGGCCTTATCCTCTTATTCTTTATCCACCAAGGCAGTTATGACCCGTAGTAAGCAAATATACATTAACGAATAAGAGCTTACAAAATTATACGAATAAAATGGAAATAAGAAAATAAATAATAGTTTTGGGCAGAAGAAGAAAGCACATATTATTGCATATCTGCGATGTGGGACAGGTCAATTGATGCCTTGAAGTTTTGTAGATTGCTTTCATATGGAAGCCAAGATGGACATCCACGGGCATTATTTGACGCCGGCAATAGGCGGATGTCCTATAGATTCTCGTTTTCCGAGCGGCTTAAACAGTAGTAAATTAAACAGAAGCTAGAGGCCTGAAAAACTAGATGGTCCTTGAAAAATCAAGGAGGAAGTAGCCAAAGCTAGATTGGAGTTTATAAAGTTGCAATTACGAAACTCAATTTGCTCTATACGTACTGCCGACTGTGGTTACGCGATATTGGTGCCGGAGGCCGATAGAAGGAAGAATCCGTGCATATAGTTCAAATGTTGCTGTTGAGATTACCGGGATTTGAATAAAAAGCATGTCCGAAGGAACGACTTCGCCCTGCCCGCATAATTGACTTGTTGGTGGACGCGATGGCCTGGACACGAAGATGGGTCCTCACATTGCCGAGAAAAAAAAATCTAATGCTAGTCAACATTAGGGGTACAGATCAAATAATGATGATGCATTGACGCAAGACAACAGAGGAAAATACAGCATTTCATGCTTCACAGGTAGTAGGGGAACCTACTACGGGCTACAGAATATAGGGTTTATGCCTCTTTGGTTGGGGCTCAAAAATGGGCCAGGGGCAACCTATCAAAGGAATGGCAACGACATCTATCCATGACCAATGATTGCCAAACAGAGTAGAAGTGTTATGTGGACGATATGGTTGTTAATCAAAAACAGCCTAAAGAATCATACAACAGCACATTGAGAAGTTCTTCCTTAGACTTGCGAAGTACACATTTAAGCTCACCCGGCCATAATTTATGTTCCTGTTGGTTAGACTAACTTATCGCGGGAGTATTTGATATTTTAGTGAGGGGGGAAATTAAATGGTTCATAATACTGGTAATAAGGGCATTTATGAGTTTGAACCCTTCCAATAAGTCCATTTACGCCACTCTCTGAGTAAATTGTACCAATTAGCCAATCTAGTAAGACAGTGAAAGCGCGATAGATCAAGGGCTTCCTGCTGGAAGGACTACACACGTACATCCAGTCGGTATCAGTTCAATCAAATCTGGCTCAAATACTTTGTTGGTCCGATTTTTTATTCAATGTTAACTACAAAGTTAACTAGGAAAAGAGTAGGACCATCAAATGGAATGAGGATTGTGCAGAAAATGCTGTTCGAACCAAAAAATGTCCATAGCAAGTATCTGTTAAATCAACTCCCTGCCCAGTTTGGTTATACAGCCACCCACCGAGAAGGGCTAGAAGTGGATACCTTTTGCTATTGTAATACAGTCAGTGAGCGAAAGAAGTCGATGAGTGCATGTTAATGCTTAAAGTTTCAGAAAAGTATGCAATAGGGTAGAAATAGTCGTGGTGTAAATTAACCATCAGCAAAAGGATGCCTAAGGAACCACGTAGAATGCTTTAAAATATCTATGAAGATAAGAAGTTTTATTAATGTCTGACTCCTAGTTATTTCGGAGCTTGTACAATAGCTGCAGCACTTACCTATCTCGTCATACACACAGATAAGGACGTTTTATTTTACTTTGAATCGATTACCCTCTGTAAATTAATTCCTTATGGAGAGAACCCAATTTATAGACAAAGAGGCTTCTTGAGACAAGTAAGAGAAGAGCTTAAGATGGTGTGAATTACGATGGCCTCGCCATAGGCACATGTATGAGATTTAAAAAAGTTTATAGATACAGACGAAAGGTTCCAATGTGAAAAAGGCGGACCTTTTTGGGGCTGAAATCAATTTAGCCCAGAATAACCCAGGGCTTTTAATTGCAATAATACTTAGGTACGAAAATTCAGGACTCAAACTATTGCCAGAGGTTATGAATTTCGGCTGATGAAGGAGCTTTTAGTTGGACGAACGCGAGCTTATGAAGAAAAAGTGAACGTCCTTGGGTAAATTTGGGTAACTTCGATGTGAAAGCTTCAAACATACCACCATTTCAGGAAAATAGAGGGATTGAGAGTCGTATTTCCATGAATATGACCTCCCTTCGTGTATAAATACGAGAACCATATTCAGACAGTCGCGCTAAAATTAGAACCTCTCAGTACTCGGCATCAGACAATTGACAGCCGGAGATGAATGAAGCTTGCGATATAGGGGGTCTTAGAAGAAAACTACTGCCTAAGAGCAAAGGAAATAAATGGTCCTCAAAGGTTATTCGAGGATTTTCAATCTCACAAAATTTCAATTAAATTACTGTCTTCTCAATTGCCCTCCAGAACATAGGAAAATTCGAATAAGAAGAGTCTGTTTTTTTGGTGGTTTTCCGGTGTACTTCACTATACCGCATCGGGAACCGAATTGGCTCAGCCAATTTATTAAGTACTGTAATCCCCTTCTCCAGTTTACTTGCCCCAATTGGGAGCAGCCCAAATCAGTTTTTGCTGATGCTAATGCGCTACTTTTGGCCTCCACTCGTTAATGTAGGGCGAGACCAAACGTCAATTCGACACCTCTACATGTCGGCGTACACGAAACATGCCAGCACATTATCATGAATTCTTGGGTGGACTAACAAAGCGCTGAGTATTGGGGCAATAAATACATAGAATTAGTATCCTTACAGAATGAAAAGCGTACCCCCCGGAAGGGATCCACCAAAGACTGATCCAACCGGACATTGAGCAATCAGTTAGCATCCGGATATTCCTGTAACTCGGGGAGTTCTGTAATTAAAAGAAGTTGGTTGGCCTGCACCCTAAGGTTGCGGTCGATGATAGACTGGGGAGAAGCGCTCAAACCAATCATGGCATTCCTTACAATAATGGGCGAGAGTCCCGGGTCCACACACATGCACATGGGGATAGCCTTGCGGGAGTACGGAAATAATCGATGTAACCTGGGTTTATTTAATATCTTGGTTTGCAAGCCCATATGACAAACGTTGCGATAAATAAGTAGGCTGCAGATAGAGAGCAATGCGCAAGAAGTGATCATGAGATGTCACAAAAGTTATTCTGAGCCATTGAAAATGGACATTGTGAGTTTCTTCTCGCAAGAGAAAAGACCTTCCGTTCAATTTGAAGTCCATAGTAATGCGTCGCTTCCCATGTCATGCCAATGGAGCAATGTAAAGATTAACTCTTATCTTCACTTGTAGCAAATGGTTGTCTTAATGGAGCTTGTTTGCTGGCTAAGGATCAGACCACACCTCCATAATCTGGTCCCCTTGTGGCCTACTATTTAATGGTTTTAGAGAGATATCGGAAGTGTGTTGTTGTCTACACATCAAAAGTAATTTAGCTTATTTTGTCATAAAAAAGTGGAGACCACCCAGGGTCTTTTTTCTGGAAGTGTGAGACCCATTTTGTCTTGATTATATGAGTGCGCGAAATGGCAATTTTCCCATATTTTGCATATTGAAGCCCTCGTCCTGAATGAACTGAGCTACCTTTCTTGAATTAAAGGAACATGATAGGAAGCAGCTTTAACCCACTTAGTGAAGTAGTCGATGGCTACCAAGAATGTATTATACTGGTTAGATGACTTCTAGGGTTGATTCTTGCCACAATCACATCAATCACAAGTTTGCAAAGGGCCAAGGTGTTAGAGATAAGGATAAAGGGCCATAGGGGCATCTTCTAAAGCTTGGCATAAAAATGATGTTTATGACATTTCTGAACAAAACCCGCTCAAGTCTGATTGGCATGGTAAGCCATAATAGCCCTAATTAGTGACCTATGAGCTGAAGCCATTCTCTAATTCCAAATGTGGGTGTTGCCTTATCTTCTCCACACCACATCCGTTACCCACTCCATTTAACTACTGAGTCCTCTTCTTCAAGGTCATGGCCCGCCTAAAGACACGCACCATCTTACATGAAGATGCTGGCCATGATAAATCGCAGGTACGTTGCTCCTTTTGTAAATTTAACCATACCTATTTAAAGGTAACCTTTTGAGATCGAAGACAATCTCAAAGAGCTCCATGATAGATGATTAGAGTTTCCAACCTCAAGAGTGGTATTTGACTCGCCTTTCGGGACAATCGCACTTAAGGTCTGAATAATTATCTTCACAATAACACTAAACATTGGTTGTTAGGCGACATCGACGAGTTAGAGACTTTTCAAGCAGTACGGTTAGATCGGTTGTTGAGACAATCCTATGGCAATTTTGAGGATTTAAAAAAATTAGCTCGATATCCTATAATGCAACCCCTCCTACCACACAAATAATTTTTGCTATGAAAGAATTTAATGATAGCACAAGATGTCCATACATGTCAACTAATCATCCATAAGCAGGAGTCACATCCACTGAAACTAATTGTCTTGGGATTTAAGGCATATGAGAATCCATAAGATCTAATAGAGTAAGAATAATGGTGGGAGCTGCTCATCATTCCATTCTCATAATAGTTATAGCTGATGTTATAGATCTCTTATTAAGAATTGATGGAATTATATCCATTCGAAACATAAAGTTAAAGTTTATTTAAAATCAGTTGTGATAATTTAATATGTTCTGATGTTGATGTTAACGGAGTTTTATAGTTAAAGCTAACTAATGTAAATGTATAACAATTGCTTATATTTGTTATTATAAAATGTTTTATTTTACTTGAATCAATTTATGCTACAGAGTATAAGTTACATAATATTTGAGGAGAGAAGCGAGAATGCTTTTGATAATCATAAGCTGTAGAGCAAATTGAATGTTGATGTTCTACGAGAGTCTAATGGGAGGATCGGGAACATTAACTTTATTGGTTTGCCTGTTACTGGATCTGGGTCTGTTGTGGGGATTGGATTGAATATAATTTAATGAAATTATTTGATATTTATAGATAGGATGGGATAGTTCAATTTTTTTAGGGTGAGATGCTGCCGAATAGGAATTTTGACCCAAGACATTTAGGCTAGTAAGTCTGTTTGATAAATTTAAGTAAAATACAGGCTCAAACTTATAGATTATATACCAACTCTTTTATATCATTGATTTAAATTTTTAGTTAGAGCCTTTGACTGTTAATTATTAATCATAATTATTAATTTTTTACTTTATTTATTTATTTATTATAATATATTTATTTATTTATTATTATTGTTTTGAATTGGTGTATGAATGTTCTATTTTGCGCTCTGCCATGAACAATGTGAAATTATTTAAATTATCCTTGTAATTTAAATTGCGCTTGTTTGATTATTTATGGTGAACATTTTTATTTGCCTTGCCTTAAGCAGTGAATTTAGGATGAAGATGGGGTCACCATGGGGTGTTTGTGAAGGCGGTTCTTTTCGAGTAACCTTGTCTCATAGTCCATTATTAGTATGGGGGAGAATGAGGCGTTCCCGTTTGATGCATAATTGTCTAACTGGATGAATAATGGAATTATAATGGAACCTAAACAGGGATGGCCCTCATATCTGTTTGAGTTGGAAAAAAGAAAAAGGAGAGTATTATAAAGAAAATGAGGTGTGCCCTGGTTAAAGCAGGATTTAGACCTGTCAGCCAGTAGCTAAACAGGAGGATCGGCTCCCTGGTGCAAACACGTTATGAGAGGATGGTTGGACCTATGTGTGGTAGAAGTGAGCCACAACATCAATCGAGGTTTCGGTGATGCCAACTTGACAATTTTCTCCCAAACTTTTGTGTGATTGAATTTGAAGGTGTATTAATTTAACTATGTAGGAATGCTATTAGTGTGGCCATATGCTTGACTCGGTCATGTTATAGTTCATTTTAAAAGTAATTTAGGAAGCAAATTTCGTGTGAATGTTTGTGTTATGCATAATTACTAATCAATTATTATAACTCATATTCTCTTTTGTTGGATTTAACCTTTATTCAGGAATGAATATAAAATAACTTTATCTTTGTTCTCTGGGTTTAAAGCTTCCTGATCTTACACTTCCCGCTAGAAGAGCAAAGAATAATGTAAATTTTTTTAGAAGTCAGCAGTTAATTTTAAATTATATAGCTATAATGTTACTAAATAACTCATTTTAATATATTAATCTGTCAGTAAAACCTTACCGCGTTGGTATGGATTGTAACCTCGATTAGCCTCAGAATGAGGATCTGTTTTTAGTTATTCAATTAAGTGAATGCTATGCAATCCCAGTTAGCCCCACTATCATGAATATGTTTTGTATTATAATTGGGCCCCGAGGATATAAGATGTATTTAAGATCTAGTAATTTAGTGCCAAACCGTTATATTAATAATTATGAAGATCTTATTATTTATAATGGCAATATTGGGCTAATTGTTTTGAAAAATTTTCATTGGTTAATTCAAAGCTTACCACAGGGTCCATACGTGAGGCCTTAATGCTTAACTATGGGGCCTAGTACTAGGTCCATTAGCCCATAGTTTCGGCGTTCCGTGACTTAGAGCCCGGATAAAGGAAGTAAAAGAAAATGTCTAATATTAGATATTGGTTTTTTTTCCATCACGATACCGAAATCTCCCTTAAGTATAAAAATATTCTTCTATATTTAAAAATGCTTATATGATGACATTATCTACAACATTTCTACATGTCCTCTCCTTCCAAGGGAAGAAATTGAACACAAGAATACCTCCTTTCCCCATTCCTAGAATCACCTCCATCTTAGCTTTTAACATTGTCAAAAATGGTGCTCGCCCAACCCGGTCCAAGCCTGCACAGATCTCGATCCCAAAAACAAGGTCGAGCTAAAAAAAGCTCGTTTAAAAAGGGCCTCTAATATTCAGCATGGCCATAGCCCGTGCAGCCCTGCGCAACGGGCCCACGAATATGTTCATTTTGAGCTCCATCTTTTTTTTTCTTTTTTTTTTCAAACTATTACTACTTCTTGAAATTTCTTATTGGCTTGGTAATGTTCATTGAAAAAGTCTCTGACATGGAACAAAACGACAGGCTGTATCAAGTAAGCTCTTCCTAAGTAGTGTCGAGAAGTTCTATTATATTAAATTTTTAAAATTGTTTATATTTCCCTATCTTCTTTATTTAAATTTGTAGCATATATACATTATATATACTCTAAAGCCAGGGTCCCGCAGAGCCCCCGGCCCCGCGCGAAGCTTTGGGAGAGAAAAAATGGAACGCGTATAAAACACAAAACTCATCATTTTATAAAATGAAGCACCATTTAATTTCTTTTTTTTTTTTTTATTCACATATCACCGATACAAAATTATACGGCGACGCCACAGTATTGTCCATCTGCACGGGCTTAGCCCCCGTTTTTTGGCAAATACTGCTTACTTCTCTTCTATTAGTGCAACTTGTGATATAATTATAAAACTCAGTTAATATATTTTTAAAATTATAATGGAAGTTAATTAAGACAGAAGGGTGGCAAACGTTTTTTTTTTTTAAATTTAATTTAGCGATTCTAGTATTAATTTAATATTACAATATGAAACTCTTCAAGTGGAAATTATAACAGATTGCTTCTTTGAAAAATAATATAATAATAGATTAATCCATATTTAAATGACAACATACCACCTTTAATTATACAAGCTAGAACTATTATTTTTTATTTTAGAATTAATTTGACCCTAGTTAAGATTGAAATTTGGAAACTCATAGTTCTTAATCGATATCACAATTAAATGACTTCAAACTAAAACTTTATTGGAATAGAAAAGGAGAAGAAGAAAATGATAAAAAAAGGAAATAATAAAAAATGTATTTTCTCATTAAATAATATAAGTTTTCATATAAAATGAAAAGAACAATGAGTTAAAAAAATTAAGAAAAAACATCTCTCAATAGTACTGATATTAAAAAAAGTCAGTTGCTGTGTGGTAAAGGAGTCTTGTCTTTGTGTGCAACGTCTAAAGCCCTAGTAATCTAAAAACCCTAAGTTTTTTATGGCATCTACATCGGCTGTGATCTTGATCTAGCCAATCACTAGATGATGAATGTTTCGGTGTCGGCCATTCAAATGGGATGCATCCTCTAACTTCTGTATCCAAATTATGACTGTGCTTGTGGGGAAACTTTTTAACCGAAGTGTAAGAATAAAACTCATTTGTTATGAGATCCTCTATCATCAACCTATGGCATCCTGGTAAAAAGGAATCTATTTACATGAACTTGGGAATAATTACCCTACTCTTTTAAATTTTTCCATGAAGTTGATTTGAAATAAGGTTTAGATGGGGAGCCCACCCAATGGTCAATCCTAACAAATCATTTATTACTTGTTTGGGCTAAATGATTAAGAACAAGGTTGATCGGTCTCTTTAGTCCCCTCTCCATTACAGTGAGTTGTTGGGATTTAGGTTCATGACCCTCCCTCAGGGTGTTTATATTAAGGTTGTGCCTAAAACCAAGTAAGTTTGATTTTTTAGGTTTAATTTGTTTCTATGATGTGGGTAGTGCTTAGCTCTATTGTGTTGGTCTTACATCGTGATCAAAAGTTAGGTTAGATGTTCGACAACTATTAAAGAGAATGGAAGAAAACCTCTAAAACCTAATGGCCTTCTGAGGTTATGGTTAGTTTCAATATGAACGTTTGCCTACATTTTGTTCTTCAGTGGCCACTTGGTTATACTTATCAATTTACTACTTTAACTTTTTTTGGCAAGAACCCTGGTCTCAAGCGCCATTGGAGAAAAACTGGTTAAGGCAGCTACTTGAAAAATCTCTCTCACAGCTAAGATAAGCATTGTTACGTTACCTCGAGAATGTAATTGTAACGCACGCAAAATCCGCCTAAACTATGCTCTTGATTACCACTAAATGGTAACACCCTCCGCCCAGTCCCGTGATGACCCGACGACGCGATGCCAATTCGTGCGGAGACCCACCGTCTTTAACTTAACATACAATCAATAAAATAGATTATGAAATTAGAAGTTAATTGAAGTATTCAGCAAGTTTAAAGCAGTGATATTTTTTTTTTTTTAGATAATCATTTCCATTCGTTTTCTCTCTTTTTTTTTTTTTTTTTTGAAAAATATATTGAAAAATTCCCTAACAGAAAATACTGTAAGAATTTCCCTTTAAAAAAATATCAACTCGGCTAAACTTGTGAATATTCAATTGACTTCTATTCATAATCTATTTTATGATTTGTATTAAGTTAAAGAACGGTGTCCTCCGACCGAATGTTGGGCATCCCGTTCGTCGGGTCTCGACGGAACTTGGGGGAGGGTGTTACAATGTAAGTATTAAAGGAACTTCTAAAATAAACAAATGTCATGATAATTTATTTTCCCAACTTACTAAATGAATCTTTCTAAGTGAAAGAGTTTATTCTCCATGGACTGGCTCGACGTACTTATGATAATTAGATATAGTATGACTGTTATGCTTAAGTATTTTGGTACTATCAAATAAGTAGTAAGCAGAGAAAGATGCTGAGGGAGGCAACAACCTTGACTTCGACGGAAATAGAGAACTTGTCAATGGAGAGGCAACTGACATAATAGGAGACAAGTTGTTTGTTTTCCTTACTATGTTTGTACCTGCACCTTTTGTTAGCAGAATAGTGTGGCAGGATGAATGAATGTTATTGTATGTATAGATGTACAGTTTTCCATGCTAATGCATGAATGAAACTTCTTTGCCAAAGTATGCTAAGCACGAATGCAAAGTGCATGAAATGCAAATGATTTGAATGAATGCATGCAATGGTGATATGCTGGATGGAAATTGTCTTAAACAATGTGGCTATCACAGGTTTAATTGTCTTTACCACTCTAACTAAAGAATGTGGTCATCCATGACAGGGATGCAACTAATATTTTTTACTCAACTAGACCTAGTGATATATTTGATAACACTGATGGGGTATTAAAAGCTTGGAGAAAACTCAAAAAGATGACATCAAGTATTAGGGTTTTAACCCCAGTTTAAAAAGGTATTTTGCCCTTGTTTAGGGTCTTACATGCTTCTTGGATAACTAATTGGAGTATGCCCCACATATGGGAATTTACGGTATTAGAATATCTTTGGTAAATGGCTCCGATTCAAGTTAGACTATTATTTTGGGGCTTAAGAATGTCAAGGGTTAAGATAACTTGGCTTGCTTGGATTTAAAGATCGCATTACTTTCTCCTAATTGTGTGCGTTTTTGTCTTAGTCTATTTCAAGGAACATGAAAGAAAGTAGTCTTGCTTTAAATAAACTGATCTTCAAGAGGAGGAAATTCTCATGAAGCCTAAAATCAATTTCTGCTTTTCCAAATTTTGACACGTGCAAGGGTTTCTTTCTCTGCTTTTAAAGGATGAAAAGTAGTATGGCTTAGGAAATTAAAAGGCTAATTTGTATAGATATAGGAAGAAAACTTATATAGTGGTGGGGTACTTGCAAGAAGGCAAAATGCTTTACAGCCTTTACTATCAACCAAGAAGAGACCCCCTATAAAGACTATTAACTTCAATTAAAAGGGCCAATTGAAATAATCCCTATTGTTAAAGATAAATTAATTGCCAATCAGGTGGTGATCTAGTTGGTCTTCTCACTTAATGTGAGGAGTGGAGGTTTCTTCGAGTTTAAGTTCTCTCGACCACAAGTGTTTTCACAATTAGTGAGTCCAACGATGGTTACCCCTATTGTATGCCTGCAGTGTTATTTCGATCTATCCAAGGTTTTTAGGAAGAAAAAAAGATAAATAATTAAGCCGAATGCGAAAGAAGAAAATTGAAGAAGACAATAGAAAATCTCATTTGAAAGAGAGAAATTCTAAACATCGAAAGATTTTCCCTAATTCAAAAAAACTGCTTGAGAAAGAGTAAACTAAAATAAGAGCCTATTAAAAAGAAGAAAGGAATTGACCCAATGTGGTAGACATGGCCAAATTACGGTTCCCAGAGAAACCGGGCCGAACTGGAATCCCGAAATCTGTCCGAATCGAAATTGGACCCGGTCCAAACTGGAAATCGAAACCGGAGGCCTTACGGTTTCCGATTTTGGTTCCAATTTTTGGAACTGCGAACCGGCGGTCCAAAGACACCTGTCGGAACTGAATGGAACCACCGGTTTTTTGGCGGTTAGACGTATGAAATTCAAACCGGTGGTTCGAACCAAATATTGAATTATTTTTGTAACGGCTCGAAGCGTCGGTTCCAGCAGGCTAGCAGCTTATTTTTTAAAAAAAAAATTTTTTGTGAAATCCCCAACTTACCCCTCCCTAACAACTATAAATGGCTAGTTCAAGGGTATTTGTTGGAAAATGAATTTTTTTGGATTTAATTATAATACCTGATTCCATTTATAATCTCCTCACACAAATTAAATCTCTACTCTCTCTAAACTCTATATATTCTTCTCTAATTATACAATCTCTCTAATTTTTCAATTCCATAATAATTTATTGTCCCAAAAATAATTGTGAATTAATTTCTTTACAAATTCCAATCTCTAATTATTCCTCTCTAATTTTTTTTTATTCAAATTTTTCCCAAATTTACATATTATTTTTTCATATAATGACAAGTGGAGGAAACTCAAGATCCGCTAAGGGCACAGGGAAAGATGGAGTAACACAATATTCATCTTTCCCTATTAAACAACATTCTTCGAATTTCAATCCCGACTAATATAATCTTAAGAGAATATTCCAAATGAAATTTGAAAATTCCAACTCAAGAATCTGAAAATTAATGATGAGCAATTACAACAGAGGAAGGGAAGAGCAACAGTATTACGCACTTCCTTTCGCAGAGCAAAGACAAATTTTCGATATATTCGCCAATTCATTTCACGAAGAAAATTTCAAAAGGTGACAAAATAATCGATGTAATTTGCAAATTATGAGAAATCTTTATATAAATTCAAACAAATCGGGCGGTTATCGGAATCATTTTGGAAGCATATTGGAAGACAAAACATCTAACAAAATAGGACTGATCAGTCACTCAAACACAAATTTTCCAGATACGCATCTTCTACATTTCTTTATTTCAATATGTCCTGAAAAAAACAACAAAAAGAAAATTCAGCAAATATGAATTTCTATGGAACATTTAATCTTTTAGTTTTTTGGTGAAAAAGGTAGGGCTTTAATCCAATATTATCAAAAGCTTTAAATCAATTTTGCTAAAAGAGTGCCTAAGAAATACCTGTAAAACGAAATTAATTATTTCTTTAAATATAAAAAGGAAAAAAATGAAGTAAGAGCTTTTATTTTCTGAAATGAAAATCGTGTTTTCAATTTTTTAAAAATTGTGATATTTTTGGAATGATCGTTGGCAAATGGCATTCTATATGAACATTACATGTCATTGGATTGATGATGAATTGGAATTTCAAAAAGAAATTAATTGCATTTTCGTGATTTTGATGATAAACATCTGCAATAATATATAAGAATAATATGTTTCAATTTTAGATGATATAAGTTGACAAAAAAATTTTTTTTTCAATTTCATTTGATAATGCTTCTGCTAAACACTATCAATTTATTGACTTAAAATATTGTAGAACCAAATATTGGTGGAAAAATTTTTTCAATAATAAGATCGGCTTGCCAATGTTTTAAATTTATGTGTACAAGATGGTTTAAGTTTTTGAAATCTTATATTTCCAAATTAGAAAAAGCTATTTCATATTATGGGACATCCCAGTGATGAAAAGTTGGGCTAAATTTATAAGGAAAAAAATAAAAGACCAAAACGTTTTAAGGGTTGTCCCAGCTCATTGGAATTCCAACATATGATATATTAACGAGTTCCTTTTTTCGTATAAAAGAATTATGTGCATTTTTTGTTATCTAACAATATTGAAAAAATTAAATTTATATATACACAAAATTGGGATATTTTTGTTGCAAAATTTCTAAGATATTTAAAATTTTTAAAATGATGTTACCTATAAATTTTAGTGGGGTTTATTTATCCACATCTCACAATTTATTTTTGCCTATATGCATTATATTGTCAGTGCACTCCAAAGAATTTGGAAAATAATTTAATATTACACAGATTGTTGCTTTTTCAAATAAAAAATGGTTATCTTATTTTAGAAAATAACACTCCTTTATCTGTGTTTGCTTGTGTATGATCATTAGATGGTAAATTGAAGTTTTATCTGAAATATCTTGACTATTTTAATCATGAATTATTAAAATCTTTGATACAAAGATATGTGTTAATATAAATGTAGTTATTTGCAACGAAGTTAAGACAAAATATTGTAGAATTGATATGGTGAATTTTTGTTTCAATTTCTAGTCTTATCTACCTTCTAAATTCTTCATCTACTTCTAATTCTTCTCAATTTAATAATCAACAATTTCCAACTCAAAGGGTAAGTGTTGGTGTTGCTGAACACATTTTACTACAAAGACAAAAAAGACCAAGGAAATTTGGTTCTTTTTCTAAATTTGATAATTATCTAACCACTTTTTTCGAGTTTGGGGATGCTTATGCAGATAATAAATTTCCAATTTTAGATTGGTAGAGTTGTCACGCCAATACATTCCAATACTTTCTTTAATTGCAAAACAAGTTTTAGCAGCTCTAGTCTCCACTGTTGCGATTGAACAAGCTTGTAGTCAATGAGAAAATATACTTGATGAAGCACAATCTCGTATGACACTCGATTCACTAAAAGCACAATCATGCGTAGATGATTGGAATAAGGCCGAAATACATAAGAAAACCTTAAAAAAAAAATGAAGATTTATATTATCTTTATAATGGGTCCTTATCAGGAACATCAACCAGAGGTGGAAATAGTGAATAAGGTAAAAGGGGTGAAATCGGTACAAGGTAAGTAAGAACTACATGAGCTTTGATTCCTCTAAACCCTAAGAGAATACGTAGGCAATTAAGTTGAAGCCTTTTTTTTTAATTAAGTTCCAACTTTTTAAATAAAAAAGTAAATTTAGTTAAAGACTTTTAAAAAAAAAAAAATTTAAGTTCAAGTCTTTTCAAAAAAAAAAAATTTAATTCAAGCATTTTTTAATTTTTTAAGTGTATATTTTTATTTAAAATTATTTTATAAATTTTTAAATTTTAAATTTTTTTTAAAAAATCGTCCTTCAAAATTCTAAAATTATTGATTACCCAAAAAAAATCAACGTTCAAGCATTTTTTAATTTTTTAAGTGTATATTTTTATTTAAAATTATTTTATAAATTTTTAAATTTTAAATTTTAAAAATCGGTCTTCAAAATTTAAAATTATGTGATTTACCAAAAAATCAACCACATCCATCGACTTTAAAACCGTTAAAAATTGAAATTGTTCGATTTTAAAGCAAAACTGAAACCGAAAATTTTCGGTTGGGTTCCGGAACCGTCGCCGTGCCTGCCCTCGTGTAGTCAGACCTTTTCAAGTATTCAATCGGCGCATCCCATGTTATATTCCTAAAAAATGGGAGTTGTGTAGCATTTTAGCTTTTCCCTCTGGTCTTTGCACCGTTTGCTCTCCCTCGCCCACTGTAAGAATTGAATTGAAAGACCGAGAAAATGCATAAAGGATCACAGATTTCTCTTATCAAACTGTTTTGGAGATACCCTTTTCAATGTTCTCCAGAACCCATATTTCCGTTTTTGCTCGAATCTCTCACACCGATTTCAACCCGACTCGTTCATGACTCGTTCGTATCTTTGAGCCCCAAATTTCTCCACTCTTCCACCTCAAATCTCTATACTTCCACCCATTCACTTCACCAGAACCTCCACGATTGGTCCTCGACTTATAAGACTCGGAGAAAATTCAGTATTGAGTCGGCAGATAACCCAGTTCCCGAGTTGGATGTAAACAAAGAAGTGGATATGATAAACCTTAAGTTTGCAGAAGCAAGAGAGGAGATAGAGATGGCCATGGAGTCTAAGGAGACTGTTTATTTCAACGAAGAGGCTGAGTGTGCTCGGGATGCAGTGAGAGAAGTGTTGGACATGTTTGAAGGGCTATTGGGCAAATTGCCAGAGAAGGAAAAGGCTGCATTGCAGAGGTCAATGGGGCTAAAGATTGAACAATTGAAAGCTGAGCTTCAACAATTGGATGATTAATGAGGTTGGTGATAGTGGGCATTGGCTTAATTTTTATTTGGTGCATTCAATTTTTTGTGTTTTGGATGCGTTATGTTCCATGGGACCTTATTGGAAAGATTTCTTTTGTCGTAGATAATTAAGAGTAGTGGAATAGATATTATTTTGAATAATGATTTAGGATTTTGTCGTTGAAGTTTAATTATCCCTATATATGATTAGTCATGAAAAATTTTTACTTTTTGAACTTAAGGATTTTGTTTTATTGTAACATTTTGGGAATTAAAAACCGGTGTATAAGACTGTTGATGGTCATATGTTTCTATTGTAGTCATGCTTTGATTGATGCATTGATGCATATTTACATGTTTCTTGCTTGAGGAGGAACTAAATTAGCTGTTGCAATTGAACACCCATTCTATTCTAAGCAATTTCTATTACTCTCAGAACATACTGCATCATTGTATCACAAGTATTTTGTGGTTCAGTGACAGCATCACCAAGGTTTTGGTTTGGAATAATGTTCTAATCTTCCAGCTATATAAGTCTGAGATTATTGGAAAGCAAAAGAATCTGCGATTTGATGCTGGATTCTGAATCTGAAATATACAACTAGATGTATAAATCCGCTCCATTGAAGTCTATTATGACTCCACCCAATGTTTGGGATTGGATTAAGTATAACCTTTTGTTTTACGTTTTAGATAGTCATCAGTCTGGCCACTGAATAAATGAATAGCTAATATCTTCTTTAGTGGCATAATGGTCATGCTTCCTTTTCCATCTCTGGTGTACTTCTTTATCCCAGTTCTCTTCTATTTTTTTTGTTGAAAAAACCTCCTGGTATTGTGATCCATGTTATAAAAAAGAGTTAATTTGCTAGATAAGAGTCTTTATTCTTCTGCTGCTCTAGTTTAGCTTCTGAAGGGAGATATAATGTTGCCGCAGGCAATTAGGCCATTGCACTAGAAGTTATCCAATCAAGATAACGGACTAAGGTTGAGAGAATACTGAATGCTCTTTTCTCGTAGATTGTGTTTGAAATTCAATTTAGTTGGATTCTGTTTGACCGCTTCTCATGTCTGGAAAATATATGATTGCTTGAATTCAAATTTCTCAAATTAAAATTAATTCATTTTGAAAGGACTGCCAATATGACAAAAGTGGCTTGATTTGTCAATAATTCAACCCATTGAACAGGATCCCTGACTGAAACCCAAAATATCCAATTTAAAATAAATTTCTCTCTTCCTAACTGTGGGTAAAATTAGAAAGCTAATAGCTATATTTTACTTTTCAGTTGTTCCAAATAATGGAATTCAAATTGATTTATCGCTTAAAAATTTATTCCAAACACATGATTTTATTATGAAATTTGTATTGAAATTCTACTAATGGAACCGACTGAAATTAAAAAATGAGAGTTGTTCAAATAGAGTGAATTAGAAATCAGCAACCTTTCCTTTCCCCTCTCTCCTTGATGGAAGAGTCAGGAATGCTTTGACTGTCTTCTGTTTCATCTTGGGGCTATTCCATTGGTTTACCCGGCTGAAGTATGGACTAAGTGTTAATTGTTTTAATGTTGGACATTTAAAGAATGCTATCTTTAACATGTTAGTTATTTCTTACCTCAAATAGTATGAGTCCCAAGTTCGTATGTGATGTCTTTCTATTCTCATTATATAATGCATACTACATATCATTCACAACTCTGATTCTCTGACTTTCACTTCACCTGGTGCACTTCACTTGGACACAACAACATTTAAGGAACATAAGAATGTGAATATGATCCACCAGTTGAAAGGTAATATTAATGAAAAACTGCATGTAGGGTATATGATGTTGAACATCAGTAAACTTTGAGTTTGTTTCTGATTTGATTGCAAAAGGTTAATTTCTTTCAGATGAGTCTTTAAACTTCAATTTTTTTTGAAGCAATTTGATCACGTTTGAGATTTTCCAGCAAATTGCTCGCCTAGATAGTTGACATGAATAGCTAGTTAACCCATTTAAATTGATTTCAAGTTCATAAGAGGTGCTTTCTTTATTTTGTGTGTTTGCTTACTCATTATATGAGTGAGACAATTGTCAATATCAGTGTTTTCAGCTTATTTTTGCTGCAAAATCTCAAATGTAAAAAAAAAAAAAAAAAAGTTTATATTTAATTTAGAAATAACCTCAAAATTATAGTAATCACCTGTATTATTTACCCACTGCCTGTTCATATGTTGGACATGGGTATGTCTTGAGCTGCGTATTCAAGGTTGTGTCTTTGGAATTTAGACTAGTTGAGTCCAGCATATCTGGTATGTTCTAAATTGTGCAGTCATCTAGCCGGCTGCCTTCCATTCTACTAGAAGACTTGGTAGTTAAGAGAACATTATCAATAGGGTAATAATGCTTTATTTGGAAATGAATATGATGTGGAATTTTTAGGGTTTATTCATCTTATTCTTTGCGCAGATTTCCTATCATTTTATATCATATTGCAAATTTCCCGTTGATTTCTCATAAAACACCTCTGTTTCTTAGTAACGTAGCATCTTCTGTTCTGTTCTGTATTAGTTTTTCTCAATATCTTAAAAGTCCTTGTTACACATTCTCATCGTTATCTGATCATGCAATCAAAATTTGAGCAGCAATGATCTCCATTGCAATGAATAGCCTATTGAGTTGAGAAGGCACTTCTCAACTGCTTTGAACTTTCATGCGCTCTCATAAAGAGCAGCAACAAATGCACTTCTCAATGAAGTTTGCAAAGCAATAATCAATGTGTGCAGAAAAAGTGCACAAATTTTCAGTTTTAATTGTATTCTTTAGCAAGATAAATAAATTGCTCAATTTTTCTAGCATATGAAGGATGAACTCTGAATCGTGATTGGTAATATAAGTTCAATATCATGTTTATTAATAAATGTAGGTTTTATATTTCATTTCTTTTATTTTCAATTTCTTTCTAGTTTAATGTCTTGCTTGTGCCATGTAAGGTGTTGAAATCGAATTGCTGGACCCAATATGACAGAAAAATATACCTTTTTTTTGTTGTTGAGAAACTATAAGACTTACATCCACATGACCCTAGAATTCTCTCTCAGCAAATAAGTTGATATTAATATTGGGGAAAATAAGTTAATATTTGTTAAGGGAAACCAATATAGTACAAGTATTCCTAATTAGTTCCTAAGTATATTCCTAATTAGTTTATGAATTGTATTCCTAAATAGCCTAGATAACCTAGGAATTCCTTGTATATAAACCTATGTAATCCATTGATGAGATATATGAAATATGTAAATTTAATGGGGAAAAATATTTTCTTATATTTGATTCATCAATAGGGACACATATATATACACATACAAGATACTATAAACCTATTAGAAATATATTTGATTCATCATAGGGACACATACTATATACACATACCAGATACTATAAACCTATTAGAAAATCTAACTGCCTAATAGAGTTTCTATTTACCACTTTTAAATTCCCCCCCCTTTAAAACCAAAAACTTCCCCCTCCCTCCCCAAAGTTTTTTGGGAAAGGCCCATTAAAAAAAATTTTTAACTTTTAAAAAATCAAAAAATGGGCCCCCCCCCAAAAAAAAACTTGTTACAAAGATAGTTAACCCGAAGGTCATTTAGAAGCTTTTGTAAGAATATCTCCTAATTAACTGTTCACGTTTGTTTAAACCCGTTCCCTGTAGAGATAAACACCCTGTTTGTATATTTTTCACGAATGTAAATGACAATCAAATCTTGATATGTTTTGTTCGTTCATGAATACTGGATTTTGATGCAATGTGAAAGAGGAGCTGATTATCACACATAACTTGAGGCAAAGAATGACTTTGAAGCCAATTTCCTCAACAACTGACGAATCCAAAAATTAACTCACAAGCAGATTGTGCCGATAGCTCGATATTCTGATTCAGCACTTGATGTGAGACTACATTTTGTTTTTCTTGCTCCGTTTCCACGATATTAGGTTTCCACCTTCAAAGACCACAATATCCCTGAAGTTTGATCTTCTATCAACTCGAACTTGCCCAATCGCATCTGAAAACATTCAATGTTCAATTTGCCTATGATACTATACAAGCAGACACGCCTTGGAGTACCTTTCAAGTAGCAACAAAATCTCGTCCTAAAAGCTCCCCAATGGATTAACAGTAAGAGAAGCCAATAAACTGGCTTAAGCCGCTCACAGAGTAAGCAATATCTGGACGTGTTATGGTAAGCATAAATTTCATTTGCCACTATACCTTCTATACATCTCAGGATCATCAAATAACTCACCATCAATTGAAGTTGCAAATTAGGAGTCATTGGAAGCACTGCAATGGCTTGGCACCCAACTTTCCAGTCCTTCAAGTTAGTCAAGACAATACTCTTTCAGAAAGAAGATGCCTCTCTTACACCTAGGCATGGCCGGTCAGTGAAACCGACGTCGTTCCGGTTCACTGAACAGTCCGGTTTCGAGATGTTTAAAATTTTGAACCGGACCCGACCCCTTGACTCGGTTTTCGGTCCGGTTTCGGTTCGGCACTGAGAGAAGTGGTAGAATTAAGTGGGTGCGTGGGAGTCGGCTAGGCTTGCTGGGGTAAGTTTTGGTTCAGCACGGTTCCGGCGAAACCGACGGTCAATTACGGTTCGAATTACGGTACCGGCATTACCGCAAAATTTTAAACACTAAATAATCAAAATTTGATTCGAATTCATGAATAAATAATAATTTTTTAAAAATGTTTAAATTTTATTACTAAATGAATTATTATAATTTTAAAAGAAAAACATCTATTAACTAACTAAGAACTATTATTACATTAAATTTACAACTTGCTACTTTACTAATATAAAAAAACTATAAATGGAATATAAAATTAATAGAATAGTTGGAAATCTATATTTCAAATACAAGAAAAATATTTAAAAATCAAATGAAGTAAATTTATAATGGAAAAATTTGGAGATTAGAAGAAAAGATTTGGAATTAGATGTAAAGAATAACCAAATAACAATAGATAATCCAATATTAAGGAAAATAAAGCATATAGAAAAAATAATGAAATATGAAAATTTGAGAGATTTGATTGAAGAATAAAGAGAAGAGTTAGGATATAATTGATTGTGAAATAAAAAAATCATCAACTCATCATATTTAATACATGTGTTCTCATTTATTAGTTTTCCCCAAATTTGTCTTATATATTAAGTAAAATTACAGAAAATAAATAACTAAATGATTAAAAATGAATAAAATTTATTTATCAAAAAATAAATAAAAAACACTTATCAATATCAAAACACTATCCGTTACAATTCTTTTTTGTAAACACATTGAAAGTATTTTTTTTTAATATAAATCAACTATTCATGTACCATTTTTATATAAATTAAAGTCAAAAAATTGTATTTTTTTCACCAACTTTTTATACTTATGTAACCATTTTTACTTCTCTCACATAAATCAATCAACTACAATCAGAATCATTGATGAATAAATTTTTTATAAAAAGTTAAGCTACAATTTTTTGTGATAATCCGGTTCGAACCGGACCAACCCGCCGGTTCACGCGCAGGTTCCGGGCCGGTTCCGTTCATATTCTAACATCCACATGAACCTTAACCGGCCTTGAACGCCGGGTTCGGTTCAAATTATGAAACCGCCCGGTTTTTCGGTCCCGGTTACCGGTTTCGTCTACAGACGGTTCGGTCCGGTTTAGAAACCGAACCGGTGCCCATGCCTACTTACACCTAGACACTTCAATACCAAAAAATACTTCAACAATCCTATTTTTTGTCTGGAATTGGATTAGAGAAAGACTTGAAGTGATGTAATGCCGGCTGAATCACTCCTTGTAAATAACATATCATCAACATAAACCAAAGTAGAATCAAACCAGTCTTAGTATTCTGAAAAAATACAGAATGATCAGAATACTCTTTCTTGCATGCCCAAATTGATGTAACCACATGGCCAAAATCTACCAAACCAAGCTCGAGGACTCTGTTTTAAGCCTAAAGAGATTTTCGAAGTTTACACACTTTACCCGACTCCCCCTAAGCAACAAAGCCTGGTGGTTGCTCCATGTAAACTTCCTCCTGAAGATCCCGATGAAGAAAGGCATTCTTAATGTCCAACTGATGTAAAGGCCAGTCAAAAGTGGCTGCTAAAGAAATAAATAAACGAACAGAAGACAATTTGACGACAGGAGAAAAAGTATCAGAATAATCAAGGCCATAAATCTGAGAATAGCCCTTTGCAACTAGTCGAGCCTTGAGACGAGTAACAGTCCCATCAGGATTCACTTTAACGGTGAAAACCCACTACCACACTTACAACCAATAGCCTCTACCTGCTGGGAGAGGCACAAGGCCCCCAAGTACATGTAATCTAAGGCCAGCATCTCCCCTCTTTCATTGCTGCACACCAACCAGGAATGGAAGCTTGGGACAACAGTTTTTAGGAAATAGAGACAGAGTCCCGAGGTTACTTCAAAACAACGAGAATGAAAAGAAAGAATTGATCATACTGACAAAGAGGAAATGGATTAAGGTACACTGCGTTTACCTTTTCGAAGAGCAATGGGAAAGGTCAATGTTTGACTGGGGAGGAGATGGAAACAGGCTCAGGTTGAGTGAGAGAACCGGATCTTCTGTGAAGCGGCAGGTGGAGGAATGAGTACAAGATTCCTGGTCTTCCTGGAATAAACCTGTCAACCAACGAGGGCGGCGATGTTGGTGCAGGAGCGGGAAATAGGAGCAGCAGACACTGGAGTAGGAGCAGGAAGCAAGGTCAGGAATAGGAGCAGGAGAAGGAAGAGTTTAGGAACTTGTTGGATAGCAATAGACTAAAAGGTCATCATCCACCCCTCTCACTCTTATTATATAAAAGAAGGAAAAAATGGAGTATTCTCAAAAATGTGACATCTGCAGAAATAAGATAATGGTCAAGATCGGAAGAGAAACAACGATAACCTTTTTAATGCTGAGAATACGCCAGAAAACACATGGGAACGAAGGGACTTTGTCTAATTTGGAAACCTGTGGACGAACATCACGAACAAAAACAAGTACAATCCAAAAAATACGAGGTTCAAATGGGGAATGTAAAAGTTTTAGAAGGAAACAAGACATTAATTTACAGGAAATTGCAACCCATTAAGCACAGAAGACAGGCCATGCGATTAATAAAAAAAATGCATTAGAAGACAGCATAAGCCAAAATGTTTAGGGACCTTATTTTGGAATAGAAGTGTTTGGAATAGAAGTGCCCTAGCAACCTCAAGAAGATGTCGATTTTTTCTTTCTGCAACCCCATTTTGAGAAGGAGTATCAACACAAGATGTTTGATGGAAAATACCATTCTGTGACATATAAGATTGGAAAGAACTAGATAGGTATTCTTTAGCATTATCACTATGCAATTTGCGAACAGAGGTATTAAATTGAGTTTTAATTTCAGCACAAAAGGAACAGAAAACAGAGAATATTTCAGAACGAGTTTTCATTAAAAATAACCAAGTAACACGTGAATAATCATCCACAAAAGTTACAAAATACCAAAAGTCAGTTTTAGAAATAACAGGACATGGACCCCAAACATCAGAATGAACTAACTCAAAAGGGGATGAAACCCGTTTATTGACTCGAGGAACTAAACGTAAACGATGATGTTTGGCAAATTGACAAGATTCAAATTCTTAAAATTGATTAAGACCTGAAACTTGCGGACACACCTTCTTTAAAGTAGACAATGAAGGATGACCCAAACGATTAATGAACCTCAAGAGGAGATAGAACACCAGCACAAACCAGAGATAATGAAACGTGTTCATCCAGAAGATAGGCCACCAGAACTTCGGCGTCCTCCTACCAATAATTCGCTTCGTCCAAAGATCCTGAACACACAATATGTAGGATAAATTTGACAGTCAACAATTCAGCATACGCGTAATTTTGCTAACAGATAATACGATTAACACGAAAAAAACGAGGCAAACAAAAAATAGAAGACAATGGAAGAGATGGAATGGGAATGCGGTGCACAAATGCACTTGATAGGAGATGTGGACCCATCAGCCTAGAGTACATGAACGATTAAATTGTTCAATTTCTTTTAATGAGGATAAGAGACAGGGTTACCTGTTCATGTGATCGGTGCAACCTAGAAATCAAAATGACCCACCCACTCTGATGAGGTAGACATAAGACATGAAAGGGGAGTACCTGAGTTGGCAGCAGCAGCAATTGAGGAATCAGTAGACTTAGAAGAACGGTATCTAGAGAGCTCAGCATACTTCGCAGCAGAAATTGTTACATTGTCGTCGGAAGAAGTAACTGCGGAATCGTGAGTTGCCATATTTACCCTTGGTGGCTTATTGCCATATTTACCCTTGGTGGCTTATTGATCAATTTCTTGCAATACCGTTTAGTGTGACCAGGTTCATGGCAATAATGGCATATAAGAATGCTTGCCTCTCGAGTGATTGTTCCATTACTTCGGTTATTTCCTCCTCTTCCTCTATGTCCTGGCTGTCTAGCTACCTGATTACGACTCACAAGGGCACTATTATCAAAAGGGGAAGGCATATGAGAACCTTCAATACGTAGTAATCTAGCGAAAGTCTCCTGAAGAGAGGTAATATCACTACCTGAAAGAACTTACGATTTGGCAGTTTCAAAAACTGGAGCAAGACCTGCAAGAAAACTCATCACAGCCATTTGTTCTCGCTGCGTCTGTTGAAACTTAACATCAGGACTAAAAGGCATTAAAACATTAAGTTCCTCGTAAATCTTCTTAAATTCCATGAAGTAAGTTGTAAGGGGCTTATCTTGCTGGTCGCGATAAAAATCCTTTGCAGACCTCAAACATACGAGACAGGATTACCCTTTTCCCGAGTAAAAGAATTCAAGAATAAATCCACTAAATTTTTTTTAACAAAACTCACAATGATTAATTAACCCAACCACCTTCACTGTCAATAGAGTTGCCGAATCAGGAGAAATAACTTGCATCTTCTCTAGCCACTTTGTCTATTGTACCACCAATTGGTGAATCATCCCCATTAGATGATCATCTTTTTCAACACTCACCTCAAAATAAATTCTAACTGTTCTTACTCCAATCTAATAATATCTAAATAATTAGTTCCTTTCAATTTATGCTCTGTGATTTTATTCATTGCTGGGATCAATTCAGTAATAATAGCTTTAGAATCTGTGGGTGTAGTTTCCATTAATAAAAAAATACCCCAACAGCAACCAAATAATAGTACGAACCCAACAGAACAGTAGCAACACCAAAAGAAACTGAAAGCCGCAAACAGCAGTAGCAAAAAACAAAGAAAGCGCCTACCAGATGCTGCCGAAACCGAAAACTAACCATTGGAAAAGAATCTGGACGTCGAGTCGAACCTGGGAGATGAAATCCGGTCACTGGAAACTGCCGGATGCGCCTCCACTCGCCGGCGCGTGAGATGACGTCCGATTCTTCTGATGGCACGTGAGGCACACTCACCGGTCTTCAAGTCACCGGATTTGGTGGAGACGCCGATCGGAGATCACTCTTCCTCCCTTGGGTGGCGGTGAGACAAAAGCAAAGGCCTAGGTGGGTGACCTAGACTGACAGGCGCGAAACAGAGTTGTCGCTGGTCGCTAGAAACATCAACGCAGAAATCGGAGAGAAAAAAAAAATAACGAGCCAAAGGCTCTAATACCATGTCAATTTAATGGGGAAAAAAATTTTCTTATATTTGATTCATCAATAGGGATACATATATATACACATACAAGATACTGTAAATCTATTAGAAATCTAACTCATAATAGAGTTCTATTTACAACTCTTAATGGAGTTCTATTTACAACTAATCCTTAACAAAATACAACTACAATATTTTCTCTTAACAATATTCATATAGGGTTGTCATCGGTTTTTGATTTGAACAGCCTTGGTGCCATGTGATTCAATCTGAGTATAGGGATATAAGCGGACAGCGGGAATCGAACGTGCATCACTAGCTTGGAAGAAGACTAGGGTTATTGTCGATGTTGATTCATCATCATTTATTTTGATTCCAATTATATTTACATACATAGAATTTTTATATAGTATTTTTATTTCTGGGAGAGGAGGGCTAACTCAATGATAGTATTCAGCTTTTAAGTGCAGTTAGCATCTTTTACGCATCTGAGCGCAAATAAATTCACTCATCCTGTTAGTTTGTAAGACCACAACTGATCGGATTGATTGGAAAAAAAACTGTCCTTATGACTGTGATTTCAACTTGGTTTTGCTTTTTACTTTTTCCCCTTTGTTTGCTTCTACAAAAGTGAGTTCTTTAAATAAAAAAAAACCAGGCAGTCTGTTTAAATTCAAAGAAAGGAATAATAAAACACCTTTCTTTTAGTGGGTCTTCAAGTATTTGTTTAGTGTCTTATGTTCTGCTAAATAAATGTTTATCTGATTTGCTTGATTGCGTAAAGTTTGCACTAGCCACACAATCACGAAAAGTATATAGAAAACACATTTTAAATCTATTTATTATCTTTTGTGTTATTTAATAAGTTATTGGTCATCGTAGTGGATCAAGAGAAGACGATTGGTCATCGCTCTTTTGCATATTAAGCAAAAGGTTTGGTTGGTTAGTCAGGATTACTCTCCTATTTTATATTTAATTGAACTTGATATGCATATCTGTTGCATTTGAAATGTACAATTGGAAGTTGTATTAGTTATTTATGATTTGCAGACATGAAAATATAGAATTTGTGTTTGGTTTCTCTAAAATTGAAATTTAAAAAAGAAAAGAAAACCCAAGTGGAGCCTTAGTAATTCTGTCTCGGTTGAATAAACTCTGCTATTTATTTTTGTCACGATAAAATTCAAAGACTGTTATAATTTCAGAGAGATAATTATATATTTTCTGGGGAAAAGAAAAAGTTGAGAGACAAATAATGCCTCTGAAAGAAATTATAACAAGAAAGAAAGCAAAAGAAGGGCAGTGATTGAAACATTAGCAAATGGAATGATGAGGCTTTTTGGGACAAGCTGAGTGGAGTTGAAGAAAAATCCACTAGGAGGTTGAGTTCACAAGCTTAGTGACTGAATTTTAGGTACTTTTTTATATTTTTGTTTTGTCACTATTATTCTTTAGTGAAACTAGAACTTTTCTGTTGTTATTTGAATTGTTGATGAGATCATACATTTAAAATATTAACTGAAGGCCAAATTATCATTATTTTACATGTTCTAATTGTAATAATTTCAAATAACAATGTGGAACAATTTGTTTTCCAACATCTAAAATGATGCCTTGTGAAAAAATAGATTTCAATATCAATTTGGAATACTCTTAGAACGGAAATGTAAACGCCAAATGTACAAATTCATTGGAAAATTCGTATGGCACCTTAACTTATGCGATAGAGTTATTGTGCTGTTAAAATTATGATTTTTAGTAACCTTTCACAATTCTCTATACTAGCAACACCAATTTTTAAGGATTTCATCTTTTTTTTATATATAAAATATTAACTTGATGTGCGGTTAATATAACTTTTAGAATGATAATTTTCACATTTATTAATTATCCAATAATTATTTAATCGATCTAATTTTATAAGTCGAAGTATTCGATAGGATGACTTTGTAATTTCAATAGGTATCATTTTATAAATTGAAGTGTTTTAACGAATTCAAATAAAAATTAAGGATACTATAAGTATTTTCGGAAACAGTAACATAGTGCTGAATTTACTCTTTAGTCCCTGTCTAAACTTGGAATAGACCAAAGAGACCTTAAAGACAATGTTTCTTGAAACTGTGACTATGAAATATGATCTTGAGAGGAGGACAGAGATTAAGATTCTCCTGTGGTGACTGGTGAGTGAAATTGGGCATGGGCTGTCTTATATTTTTCAACTTTGTAGGGTCACTGCCCTATTGTGGAGGCTCCAATACAAAAATACAAATACAAGATGAATGTGATCTGCCTTTTTTCTTCTTCCTGTTTTTGGATGGCTTTAAGGCATGATACCTGGAACTGTAAAAGATTGACTTAAAACTCTGACCACCAAAGAAACAAAAAGAGAAGCTTATTGCACTAATAATAGCTCTTTACATTTCTTTATTGATGTTTCATCAAGGTACTACCATGTTAAGGGTAGTCACTTTAAGTTGAATAATAAATTTTCTGTGCTATTTTATTAACTTTAAAGAAAAGGAAGCAATGAGTTGCTGATTATTATCTTATTAAATCTTCTTTTTGACCAGAACTTGTGACATTTTAAAATGGGATATTGTCCCATATGTATGTACCAAGTGAAGGATAATGGGACAGAGGGAGCAAATAAATTGCCTGTTGAGTCATGTGGGGGAAGGAGAGGGAAGCATGGCCTGTTTCTGTCTGTCTGCTTTTGTCCTGCACTATAGACCCCACTTGCAATATTTGCATGGGGAGTTGTTTTCTGAGTTTTGTAGGCAGCTGCCTTCTGCCGATGGGTTGAAAGATTTTTCTCCTTTTGTTTGTTAAATATAATATATATAAAATTAATATATATAATATATATTTTTTTTTTTTTTTTTTTTTTTTTTTCCATTTTTTTTTCCAGTTGGGGATGAGGGATGAGTTGAAATCCATTGATAATCCAGCATCTGTCCCCACATTTTGGACATCATAGAATGTGCATATGATTCTAAAAATCTCTCTTAATTTGCTTTGAGTCTAAATTTCTCATGCTTTTATATAAATCTTTGTGATTGATATGATATAAATGTCTTATTGAACACAAGTTTTAAAGAGTTTTCAAACCTGTAATTCTGTTTAATGGTTAAAAGAAGTGACAAAGATTACCAGATTCAGGCTGAAACTTAGGAATCTTAAAAATGTCTGAGTGAAGAATAAAATTCAAATTGTATTGAAAGGGGGAAAAAAAGAAAAGGAAAGAAAAGATATAGATCAAAGTGTACTACTGCTGGCTAGTATTCAGGAATTTGGAGTGGCATAAATTAGGGGGAAAAGAAATGCATAGAGAAAAGAACATTAGAAAATGATTATAATGATGAGAGGGGAAAAAGCAAAGCATGAAGCAATTCAACAAAATTGCTGTTTCTACAACTGTACAAGAATCCCAAGAACAACATCTAATCTAACATTAACATTACCCAAAGCTTTCCTCTTCCTCATTTTTTCTCAACACCACACTCTTTTTTTTTTGGGATAGAACATAGCAATTAATCATTGAAGTCCATAGAAAAATAAAATAAAATACAAAAAAAAAAAAAAAAAAAAAAATCAGAACTAGTGAGTTGTTTGACTGTTTTATTAGAGGTTGAGAAGTCTTCCCATTCTTCTGGTGGAAAAAAAAAAAAAAAAAAAAAAAAAAAAAAAAAAAAAAAAAAATCAACTATGAGTTGTTGACTGTTTTATTAGAGGTTGAGAAGTCTTTCCCCATTCTTCTGGTGGGCTCTTCACCTCCATTAACAATGCCACCACTTCTTTCATTGTAGGTCTCTCTGCTGGAGAAGAATTCACACAAAACATAGCAATCCCTAATGTTTGAAGCATTTCTTGTACCATTTGGTCTGGTAAACCTTGAAGCTTTGTGTCTAGTATTGAAACAGCTGGTTCAAAACTTCCCATTTTTTTCTTCACCCATTCAACTATGTGTAGCCCATCTCCAACTTGGGATTCAACTGCACTGCGACCGCTTAGAATCTCTAGCAGGACCACTCCATAGCTGTAAACATCACTCTTTTCTGTTATGTTCATAGTGTATCCATACTCTGCAATGGACATAGAAATTTATTATAAATAAAACTAACATTCTTAAAATTGGTTGTTTGGTTTAACTATTAGTGGTTAGCTGTTAGCTGTTTGACTCCAAAAAAAGTTAAGTCAGCTCTTCTAATAAGCAAAAAAGAATCAATAGTTGTCAGCTGTTTGAATCCCTGCAACAGAAAACAAATCACTAATCCAACTTAGAATTAATTTGCACGTAAGAGAATATGAAGATAAATAATAACTTGCCTGGAGCAATGTAACCATAAGATCCAGCTACTCTTGATATGGCTTGATGATAATTTGGAGAGTTCATCAATTTGGCCAAGCCAAAGTCTGCTAAGTAAGCCTCAAACTTGGAATCTAGGAGTATATTATTGCACTTAACATCTCTATGAAGAATTGCAGGCACACAGTCATGATGAAGATAAGCTAGACCTTGAGCTGATCCTACTGCAATTTTATACCTTGTTTCCCAATCCAAATTTCTATTCCCTTGCAAGAGCTGTTGCAGATTACCATTTGGAATATAGTTGTAGAGAAGGAGCTTGACACTTTTATTAGAACAATAGCCTAAGAGCCTCACAATATTCCGATGTCGAATATGTCCAAGAATTTGAATTTCTGCTGCAAACGAATCTATTGGTTCGTCTTGTTTCGTTTTCCATAGCTTTTTGACAGCAATCAACTCCCCATTAGGCATCTCAGCCTTGTAGACAACTCCAGAACAACCTTTTCCTATCACATTTTCATCTCTCAAACAATCCAATATGTTATCAATGGAAAAGTTGAGTTTTTGAAATGGAATAAAAGTCCATGGATAAGAGAAATCTTCAGCTCCTGATGGAGAAGCTAAGGATCCTGAAGATTTCTCCACCATATACCTATGATTTCGAGTGAGTAAAATCCAGCAAGCAAGAACTGCTACAGTCACCGAAGCAAGAATGACAGAAATCAATGCTACTGTTTTGGCTGATCTTAACCCATTTTTTCTTGCAAGCCTTGATGAACAAGTAGACCCATCTGTTGATTCACAAAGATTTGGATTTTGAAGGTACTCATTCGAAGACACAGTTCTAAAGAATGGTGTTACAGGAATTGGACCTGAGAAATTATTGCAGGAGATGTTAAGGGAAGTGAGGCTAGTAAGAGAACCAAGAACCTTAATTTTTCCAGAAAGAAAATTATGGGAAAGATCAATTGATTGCAACTGAGTCAAACGTGACATTGTTTCAGGCAGTTCTCCAGTAAATGCATTGAAGCTCAAGTCTAAGTTGATGGTTAAGCTTGTGATGTAACCGATTTCAGGTGGAATTGGACCAGAGAGGCTGTTGTAGCTTATATCAAGCAATGTTAGTTTCTGCAAGTTTTGAATGGATTTCGGGATTGACCCTGTAAGCATATTGTTGTTGAGGATTAGCTTGTTTAAGTAACTGAAGTTTCCAAAACTCCATGGAATTTCACCTGTGAAGCTATTTCTGCTAAGATCAAGCTGCTCCAAATTCACCAACTCCCCTAGCTGACATGGTATTTCTCCAGTGAAGTGATTGTTGTGCACATCCAAGAGTTCAAGAACTGTGATGTTAGCAATCTCAATTGGAAGAGCACTAGAGAAATGATTCATATACAAATCAAGAAACACCAAATTCTCTAACTGCCCTATCTCCTTTGGAATCTGTCCTGAAAGCTGATTCTCTCCAAGCCTTAACCTCACCAAAGACTGACAATTTGCAACACTTCGTGGTAATTCTCCGGATAATGAATTCCCTAGAAGCAAAAGCTTGCTCAATTTCTTCAAACTGAAAATCTCATCTGGGATTTTCCCGGTAAGCTTATTTCTTGAAAGATCAAGAGCATATAATTCGGTACAGTTACCAAAAGAAGCTGGTATTGTACCAGACACTGAATTACCCCACAGGAAGAAACTCTGCAAATTCTTTAAATTTCCAACTTGCCATGGAATTGCACCTGAAAATTGGTTCTTATCAAGCTGAAGAGCAGTTAAACTTGTGCAATTACTTAACTGCCAGGGAATCAACCCAGTTAACGAATTATCAGACAAGTGAAGCTGCTCAAGGACCACTAACTTTCCTAAATCACCCGGAATTTCACCGGAAAGATCATTAGCAGAAGCATCCAACACAACAAGAGATGAACAATTTGAAATCTCAGGTGGGATTGGTCCAGAAAGTGCATTACCCCATAAAAGCAAACTAGTAAGTTTTTGCAACTTACCCAAATGAGGAGGAATAGAGCCAGTAAGCTTATTCATATGCAAGTATAAGTTCCTTAACTCTATGCACAGACCAAGCTCAGCTGGTATAGGACCAAAAACCTCTGTATCATAAAGAGCTAAAGTTTGCAAATTTATCAAATTCCCAAATGTAGGTGGTATAACCCCAGAAAGCCCAGTTGCAGCAGCACCAAATGTTGTGAGATTTGTTAGTAGCCCTAATTGTGGAGGTATCTCCCCTTCCAAATAAGGATTACCACCCACTCTAAATTGTTGAAGAGAGATTAAAGAACCTAATTGGGATGGAATTGAACCATTAAGAACATTATCTTGGAGACAAAAAACTTGTAAATAAGTAAGATTTGCCAGTTCTGAAGGTATTTTACCAGATAATCTATTGGAGTTCAAGTAAAGAAACTGAAGTGAAGAGAGAGAGCCAAGTTCTTGAGGTATAGGTCCGGAAAGAGAGTTAGAGGAGAGGTCCAACAGCCTAAGGTGAGTGAGTTGGCCAAGAGAAGGAGGAATTGAACCAGAAATATTTGTTGAAGAAAGATTGAGAAGTTGCAGAGAAGTTAAAGAAGAAAGTTGTGAAGGAACTAAAGAGAGATTGAGAAATGTGTCAGGGATTGAAAGAGAAATTACTCTATTTTGGGGAGAACATGTAATCCCTTGCCAAGAACAAGGTGTTAAGCTTGATGGGTCCCATGTAGAAAGAACTGACGATGATGCTTTTGCAGATGGGTCAGTTGTTGAAAGAAGAGAAAGAAGAGCTTGTCCATCAGAAGATAAAGAAACTACAAAAGGTAGAGTTTTTGCCATTGTTAATATTACCAAGATCAAGAATGAGAAGTAACAATGGGATAGGTTCTCCATTACTGGGGCTATGAATTAGTACTAAGAAATCTTTGGCAATGATGAAACAGCGATGGTGGAGAAGAAAGTTAAATTTAAGAGACAAAATCCATGTGACTGTAAAGGATGCTTGAGCGTTACACTAAAGAGTTGAAATTAAACCATGCATGTGAAACAATTACAAAAAGCTAAAAGCCCATTAAATATTTTGTGGACGATATGTTGAAATAAGTCAAACAGTCCTAAGTTAGCGGCGAAAGAATGTTACCAGAATTAAACTGGCGGCGACTTGTGGTGGTTCCGCTAGTGGTAGTGGTGGTGGCCGTGATGGTTATATTGATGTTATAAATAAAACGACAAGCTTTTTCAAGTGAAACCTCCGGTACTTGACATTTTAACCATGGTGGCTATGTAATGGGTTTCTCGGTTTTAATGGTGGGTGGTGGTGGTGGTGGTGGTGGTTGCAGTGGTCAGTGGTGAATGGTGGCTGAGCTTCGAGTTTTGGAGCTCTCTTCTGCTTGCTGTTGCACCTTACTAATAGGCTTTGAAAACTACTAGATATTAGTATTCCATGTTTTTAAACGCTAGTGATACGTTTTTAAAATAGGCAAGGCATTTCTTTTTCTAATGGTCCATATTGCCCTTGCAATGTACATATGCATTTTGGTTTAATTCTCCCAGAATAAAATCCGGTTTGGTCCGAATTTAAATAGCTTCAAACTGATTTTTTTTGTCGGTCGGATTCAGGATCAAATCCTTATTTTTAATAGTTCTTTTTCTTTTTATTTTTTTAACCAAAATGGTTCGTTCTAATCATTTTTCGATCAATTTCAGCTGGTTGCATAATTTTTTATCAATTTCAATTTGAAATATTGAAACGAAGACTGATTTAAAATCCTGATGATTCTAAATCAACGCTAGTCCAAAACCGACCCATGACTGGATTTATGTATAGAAATGAAATAAAATACAAGTGAGTGCTACCCAAACTCAAAATGGATTGAGTTTTATTATTATTCTTAAGCAAATTCTATTTTAATAGATATATTTGAATAGTGGAGATGAAATCAGATTAAATTTACTTAATTAATAAAAATTTAATAATTAATATTAAAGTATAATTTAAATAAATTAATCTTTTTTATTTAAACTTATAAATAAATGTTAGAATTCTAGTGAAGCATTTTGTTGCGAATTGGGGGCAGTATGGAATTTTCAGAAATAGACGTGCCCATAATCGGGAAAGTCTAAAAGTCTGGCGGGTTGCCATTTGGCCACACAGCGACCCTGACATGACATGGCTAAATATGATATTGCTATTAGCAAATGTACTATCATGCTTTTTGTACTAAAACGTAAAAACGCTTGTGTTTTTTTTCTTAATAAATAGTTGATTCCAGTAATTTTGAAAAATTTATAAGTTAAAGATTTTAATTTTTAAAATAATCCTTTTATTACCATTTAATTAAAGAGTTGTTACTAAATTTTTGGTTAAAAATTGTAATTAATGAAATATCATGATTAGATATAAATATTATCAAATTATAAGGATTAAATAACTCACTTTAATTAAATACTCACTTTGTCCCATGTTGTTTACATGATTTGATAAAATATGGATATTAAGAATTTAATCAATAAAAATTATTTTATCTATTTTTAGCAGTAACTCATTAAAATATTAATAAAAATTATGTATTTAATGAATAATCATAAAGATTATTATGGATATTTAAATGTATTAATTTAAAATTCTTGCAAATATTTCGAAACATTTAAAAAATAAATAACAAATAAATAAAATAGGATCGAGGGAGTATCATTCTACGTCTTACCATATTGACATCTAAGCTTTGTTTGTTCTACAAAGAAAAAAAAAATTGTTCTAAAAAACATATGTTCATGCTTTTTTTCTTGTATTTGACGTCATTTGAAAAACAAATCAATCGGAAATATTTTTAATAATTTAATAATCGAATGACGAGTAAATTATTTTTATTCAAAAGAGGAAGTACTTTTCAAATTTTGGAAAAGAACATTATAATGAAAGACAATATAAAATATACATTCTTAGTCCATCAAACATTAGTAAAATCACCCAAGCAACAGTTCATCTCATCTATCATCAATAACTCTTACAAATTTCTGTTTTCCAAAAAAAAAAATAAATAAATAAATAAATTACAAAAATTTCTACTTTTTATCATTTTTTTTTTGTTTAATAATACATTAGACAAAATTTGAAGTTTCACGTGTCCAACTATTTTATAATTTATAAATTAAAAATATTATTATCTGACACAATGTAAAATTATTGGAAATTATGAGCTTAAATAAGAGATTATACATCTTCATTGACACAATCTAACCTAATCAAAGTACTTTTTCTCAGTGAGATGGTACTTAGTATTTAGCATCTCATAAAGCTGAATATAATAAAAAATAACACACACACATACACATTAATCCTTGTACCAAACTTGACTTTATAGGTTTGGCTTGTATGACAAACATGTCCACTAATATATTTTAATAACACTTTAAAATTTAAATTTTAAAATTTTATTTTATTTTTTTAACATTTATAATTCATTTTTCTTATGCCACTTAACACTAAATATTTTATTTCTTAATAATTTCAAGAGTACATATATTTTTCCGCATTATCTTCATATATTCAAAAATATTATTTCTAATATTCTGAAGTTTTTACCTATCCAATCCAACCTAACAATTACATAAGGATAGCAAGTAATAAATTTTGAAATAGTTGAAAAGATTGTATAATAATAAATTAATAACACAATATTAGAAAATTATAGAATAAAATTTATTTAAAAGTCTCTTTTTATAAAAATATACTCCGTTCGTTCTCCTAAATTTAACAAGAACTAAAAAATATAATTGAATCACTTCAAATCTATATAAAAAAAAAGGTAATTGACTAAGTTACCCTTTAATTAATGTTCATTTAATTGAAACAAAGTTCATGCAAATATCTAAATAAGGATAAATTTGAAATAAAATAATTATTGCTACTTTGATTTTTTAAAAATATTATCTAAATGAAAAAAAAAAGTCAAAAACTATCAAATTTATTAGAAACAGAATAAAAAAAATTCAATAATTATAAAATTGAACGCAACCAAAAGACTATATAATAATTATGCAACATTAGAGAGCCATTTTCAGGTGAATCAAGCAACAAACAATAGCATACTTATTGCAATAATCCTTTATTTGGGTTTCCTTGTCAATAATATAGGGACAAACTATTGACTTGGGTGTAATTGCTAGGGTTTGACAAGTTTTTTTCCTTTTGTAATAATATGCAAAATAACCATATATGGAATAATATGGTAAAAAAAAGAATAATACACGTGAGTAGTGAATATTTACCATATAGGCCATCAAGGCTTTGAAAGACAATGTTCATTTCAAACCTAAAAAATAAAATAAAATTGGAGTGTTGTGTGTATTGGGAATTGAAAGACTTTGATGATAATAGGAGTAAGGCAGCTTAGGAGATTGTGAAAGGCAAAAGGGTTTAGAGTAAGCAAACCCATTTCAATGTCTTTTTCCATAAATTATTTTTGTAATATTGCATAAACTATATGCTCTTAAACGTGACTTCTGCTATTTTAAAGGGCTAAGATTTAAGGGTAGCGTAGATATAGAGGAAACTTAATTGGAGAATCTATTTGTTTAGAGCTAAAAATATTTCTATTCTTTATTTAAAATTTTTTTTTTTTTACTGTGGTGTGGTGAAATTAAGTGAGGTAAGGCTGATTTTTGGTTAACGAGGACCAAGAAAAGGTTAGTGGGTTTGTTTTGGGAGTAGGGCTAAAGATTATCTACAAACACAGTCTAATTAGAGAGAGAAATATATAAATTAGGGTTTTTGGAATATATATATATATATATATCAGGTTCAGGGCACAAGTCACGATTAGGGTTTCTGTAAGGCTATCTGTTTTTACTCTATCTCTAACTACGTAGCCGCACACTTACACTTTCTTTTACTATTATTTTTATCTAATAATGTTAAAAACTTGGGAGTAAATATTGATTTAGGTCAATTTCAAGGGTTTAAAGTGAAATCCGAAACCTTAATAGTAAAATTTTAGGTGTTTTTTTCCCCCTTTTGTTATGAAATGTTTGTCGCTATTTTATGTTATTAGTTTTCTTTTTTTCACTAGCAATTTTTTTGGTAAATAAGAGAGAAAAGAACAAGAACTAATTCATATCCTAAATTATCAAAGGATGAATACTAGAAGAAGGATCTATTAGCTATCCAATTCACACGGAAATTCGCCCGTGTCTGGTCCTCTCCGCTCACTTTTGGAGGCAAAAGGACTGATCCAGAAAGAGTTTGCGTTGCAGAAGATCAAACCCATTACCTAAGCCATGGTGATCAACTCCGTAAGTGCTCTTTGCTACTGAACTACCCCATTTGAATTATTTTGCAATAGTGATGTGTAAAACTCAAAAAGAAGATTTGTTATGTAAGTGAAATTTGATGCACTTGACAATAATCAATATCGAACTAGGAGTTGGAGTGTAACAGAGCCATTAAGAATCTGAGTGATTGAATTTATGTGAAGCTGGATATATATACTGAGATAAATTTTTACATGAACAAATGATATGTGAGTTTAAGTTGAGACAATATATTTTGATTTAAAAAATCATTCCAATATCATCACTGAAATTGAAAAAATTAAGATCTATTTCTATATGATTTTTAGTGACATGGCTCTAATTATGTTTCAACTCATGATCAATCAAATACAAATCAATAATTATTTTATCTCCTTTCAGCCCAAGAATGGTAAAAAATTTTGTGATTCTCTAAAATATCTTATGATAAGATTTAACATTTGGATATAAATGGGTTTAAGTTTAAGATTAATTATCCATAGGATTAATTTAATATATAAAAGTAAATAGTTAAATATAAAATATTTATTAATTCTATAACAAATTAATAATATTAAATAACTAATTAAAATTATAAGGACATCATTTTATGTAAATTTTCTAATTATATATATATATATTAAAGTTAAAATTAAACAGGTCTCTCAATCTTTCTAATGAAGATAATTCTAAGCCTCAAATTTTTAACCTAATAGGTGAAATTAAAATACAATCTACTTTACTTATCCAATGACCTAATGATAGTAAAAGGTGAATTTTATTTATGTAGATTTGGATGGACATGAATAATTAAATTACTAAGGGTTGATATACAGATAAGAACTTTTACAAATACTCTGCTTATTTTTATAGAAAATAAAATACAGACCAAACTACATTAGTTAGTAGATTATCTTATTTAAGTGGTTCTCTCTATTTCAAAATAAGTTGTTTTTTCATTTTTTATTTTTTTTCTCAAAATAAGTGTCGTTTTTATAATTCAAAACTCCATTTAAGTTTTTCTTTTCTAATAATCTACTCTTATTTATTTAGTATTCTACTCATAACAAAATTGTCCCTTAATTACTCCCTCTAATTTAATTGAAGGGAAAAATAGACACTTTGTAAATTAATTTTTGTAAAATTTACTATTAATTGCATTCCTTAATCCATGTGTCAAGTTGAAAAAATAACACTTATTTTGAGACAAAAGGAATATTAAAATTTATTGTAAAAAAAATAGTGTTAAAGTTATATCACTTTTATCCTCTATCCTTGACATTTTAAAGTGCATTTTATACATTTTAATTTTTTAAAATTTAAAATTATGTTAATCCTTAAACTATTATATTAGAAAACACTCTAGCCTTTTAAAGTCTTACTATATTTTTGACTAACAATGTAAAATATGGACTAAGATTATTAATTTTTGAAATAACAAAATCAATTTTGTTTAAAAGGTTTAATATTCTTATTGAAAAGACTTTTGGAATTAACCCTAACGATAACGTATGGATTAAGGTTTAATTTTTTTTTTTTTTTTTACTCTAAAAAAAAATCTAAGGATTGAGAAATACTCTTTTTGTTCTAAAATATAAATCGTTTAAGGTTTTTGTACAAAGATTGAGGAAACAATTAACTTTCCTAAATTATAACAAAACCAAGGATAATTTGATAAAATTATCTTTTATCTACTTCTGAAAGTATTTATTGTATCTAATATAAATAATGATAATATTGAAAAAATATCATTTATTACTCCTTAAAATACTTAAAATGACTCGTATTTTAAAACAAAATAAGCACCCAAAAATGACTCATATGTTCAGACAGAGGAGTAAAAGATTAAAGGGTATTTATGAAAATAAAATCATAATTAAGAGTCACATAGAATATGAATACATACATTGACATGGTGCTCAAATCAATGCCTCTAAACAAGATGAACATAATTAGGAAAGAGCTAATTACTGTACTTATGCTTTGGTTGATTCAAGTCAAAACTGTTAATAATTAGACTCAGATTTCCCATACCTTCTATTTATTACTGTAACCACTGTCATATGATTCCCAACACCCTGCCTTTGCCTTCCAAAAATAAATTAAATAATATCTAATTTGTTTTGCAAAACAAAATAATGATATCAACAATAAATTAATAATTTATTTTTGAATACACCATACCAAAATTTGCATAAGAGGATGGTAATACTTTTAGAGAACTACTATTTATATATTGTTTAGTTAACTTACTAGTCCTTGGAAATTATATTCAGGACTCTTCTCTTTTCTTGTCTCTCCATTCCCATCTTTAATCGTACATGAGCTAGCTTACATTCTCTGGTTTGTCTATTATATATATTTATTATAATAAATTAGTCCCTCAAATTTGGTCATAATTATAATTTCGTCGTGACTCTTATCTTTAGTAAAGACATTGATTAATCCTTGCGGTACTAGGTTTATATCATTAAATGAAAGACTAAATAATACTTTCTTTGTTCTTTTTATATAGAAACAACTAATTTTTCATTAAAATTAAAAAAAGTAGTTTAATCAACTTTTTTAAAATCCTTTTTTTCCTAATTTAAACCCCTAATATCTCATTATTCATCTTCTAATATCAATGCATGCCTTAAATTACATTTTAATATTTGATGAGACTTTAAATGCTTTGTTAAAATGAAAAGAATACAAATGGTTGCAAAAACTGAAGTTTATGCTCTAATCTGCAGAGATAAATTCATTTTTGGTCTTTATTTGGGAAAGTTGTGTAAAAATATGAAACTTTGTGCTTATTTAACCTTTGAACTGTTTTCAGTTATTAAACATGTACTTTAAATATCATGCAATTTTTCAAATATTTAAACAAAACCCGTAAGGATTCTTTTCAATGTGGTCAACCTGAAAATTTTGTGGCATTTTTCTATTCAAACATCATTTTAATCAGCACTCATATCACCTATCCGAGCACAATTTTTTCCAACGAAAATTAATGTAAAAAAACCCATTCTCCAAAATTTATTCACATTAAATGTTTATTTATACATTTATCTGTCACTATCTTGATAATTTCTCACACTAAAAGCTAAATAGAAGACTAAGATAAAGGTAAGACAGACTTTTTATATTGGCATGATTTCCAAAATTATCAAATTAGAAAAAATTTTTATGTAAAAAGAAACCCCAAAAAAGAAACTTTTCATACATAAAAAGAACTAACAGAGTAATTTAATAGTCAATAAGAGGAGTTATATTAAATATAAAAGACTAAATAGTCAAATATTACAAGGTTTTTAACTTCTAAAATAATACTTTTTGGATAAAAAGACTAAATAATTTGAGGTAGCGAGATTTCAGAGACTAAAATTGATTACTTCATCCATTTCAAAATAGAAGTCAGTTTAAGGTTTTTGCATAAAAAGTAAAGAAGTAATTAATTTCTTACATTATAATAAAATAAAGGGTAATTTGATCAAATTACCATTTATCTCAAAACCATTTGTATCTAATATAAATAAAGGTAAATTTGAAAAAAGATCATTTGTTACTCTTTAAAAATACTCAAAATGAAATAATTACCCTAAAAAGAGTTATATTTTGGGACAGAAAGAGTCTTTATTAAACAATAAAAACAAAATTATAATTATGACCAAATTTGAAGGATTAACTACTTATTACCCATGTATTAATAAGCAAATAAATTTCGAATTTGACCTTTTTCTCATCAATATATATTGGAAAGTCTTAAAGAAGTCTAGTGGGTAAAGAATGTAAAATTTCTTCTTTATCAATCAAGTTAGAATACTATTGAAAAGCATTTCAGGGATTATAGTTTTAAATACACCAAATCATAACTCGCGTTATGTCGAGCTCCTTTCCTCTTGTTTTCAATAAGAAGAATAGTTTTACTTCATGTTTCTTCCTAATTAATTTCTACTTCATTATACACCTATTAATCTTCACAATCTAACTCTATTCGGTCTTCTCTTATTTTCACAGTATTTCTTTATCTTTCAATTTTCTTCCTTGTTTCCTAGTTTGTTTCATTATAGAGAACGGAGGTGAGGAGGAGAGGTTGCGACTTCACCTGGAGGAGCAACAAGGAAGGTTAGAATATGCGGATGAATCTAAAGGACATGACAAATCAATCTAGGAATCGGAGTGGCAATTCTGCATAGTTGGTCGTCTACTTACTAAAAAATCCATTAATGCCTTGATCTTTAAGCAAGTTATGGCAAGTGTTTAGCGTCATGTGAAAGGTCTCATTATAAAGAATTGGTAAACAATGCATTTTTGTTCCAATTCTTTCATCAACTGGATGTAGAAAGAGTGGTAAAAGGGGGACCTTGGAATTACCAGCAAATTCCTTTGCTCATGCATCAACTACAACCAAATGAAAGTCCTAGAGAGGTGGAGCTTACTAGACTGGACATGTGGATGCAAGTTCACGATGTGCCAAGCGGTTTCATGTCGGAAAGGGTCGCAATAGATATTGGTAATTTCATTAGAGTGATTCTAAAAGTTGATCCCAGAAACTATTAGCTATATGGAGGGAATACATGAGAATTATAGTGGGGGTGGATGTAAGACAACCTTTAAAGAGGAAATTGATGTTGAAGAAACTTAAAGGAGAATGGCAAAGGATGCATTTTAAGTATGAAAGACTTAATACTTTCTGCTATTTTTATGGATTAATTGGTCACTCAGATCGTTTTTGTAGCAAACTCTTTGATTTGTCAAATTTTCTTAGAGAAAAGTTTGCTTATGGACCATGGCTCAAAGCTAAAACTCAGAAAGGTACACATGTCGGTGCTAAATGGCTATGATCGCAAAAGGATTTCCTAAATGTCTCCGGCAGTAGGGGTGGCACTAGTCCAATGAGGGAGGAGTCTGGTGGGACACAAGGAAATGTGTTTGCAAGGAATATGGCACAAGAACAATTTCCTGGAGACAATAATCTTCCAATCCAAAACATAACTAGTGTCAATAGGGATGAAGGACACTCTAGAGCCAATTACGTGCATGAGAAAGAGCCAATTACTGAACATATGATGCAACACATAATTGAGGGAATTATTGTTACCGATGCAAAAAGAAGAAGAGTAGATGGTGAGGAGTCTATGGTGGATAATGAGTTAATGGATAATGACAAGGCCCCAGAAACTAATGAAGTAATGTCCAAAAACTTAGAAGAGGTGGGTACTAGATCCCAGGCCTGCCTAGACCAATGAGTACCATTAGCTGGAACTGTCGTGGGCTTCGGAACCCACAAACAGTTCGTGCTTTAAAGGACATGGTGTCCGATAAGAAATCCAATTTGTTTTCCTCATGGAGACAAAAATCAAGCAAGAAAAGGTGTTACGTGTAAAAAAGGCTTTGGGCTTTAAGGGTTCTTTTGTGGTGGACCCAATTGGTATTGTGGAGGTTTGGCTCTATTATAGAGAGAGAGTTCTATGGCCCATTTAATTAGTTACTCAAGACACTATATTGACGTTCAAATCAATATTGAGGGTATGGAGACTTGGCGTTTAACTGGTTTTTATGGATATGTAGAGAGAAGTAAGAGGCGTCTTGGGCGGGACTTACTTAAATCATTGCAATCAAAATCATCATTACCGTGGTGTGTGATAGGTGACTTCAACGATATTATGTTTCTTTCTAAAAAGCAAGGTCAAGTTTCTCATCCTAGAAGTTTGTTGGAGGGATTTCGTCAGACTCTTTTTTATTGTCATCTTCACTATTTAGGTTACAATGGTTCTCGCTTTACATGGGAAAATCGTAGAGATGACGAGAATTATATTCTTGTTGGAGGGATTTCGTCAGACTCTTTTTTATTGTCATCTTCACTATTTAGGTTACAATGGTTCTCGCTTTACATGGGAAAATCGTAGAGATGACGAGAATTATATTCGAGAAAGGATGGATAGGGAAGTAACTACTAGTACTTGGAGTTTGATTTTCAATATGGCAAAGGTTCATGTTTTAGATACGCCAACTTCAGATCATTTACCTTGGTTCTTATGCTTGGGAATTCGGTTTACAAGATATTTGCAAAAGTGGTTTCGATTTGAGAATTCCTGGACATTGGAAAAAGATTGATGCCAAATTGTTCATGAAGCATGGACTTATGATCGATCTTCATTATCTCTTCGCATCAGCTATTGTGCGAAATATATCTAGTGTTGGGCAGTTAATCACCATAAAGAATTTAAAGACAAGCTTCGCCAGATTAAACTACAGCTGGCATTTCTGCGCCACCAACCATCCTTAGATTTAAATCAGCTATGAGTGGCGGAGGATTAGTATAGTAATCTGCTTCTCCAAAATGAACTCTACTGGAAACAAAGCTCAAAGCAGCATTGGTTAGCTAAAGGAGACTCGAACTCGAAGTACTTTCATTTCATGGCGTCCAATAGAAATCGAAAAAATTTTATTTCCTAGCTAAAGAATGAAGATGGAGAATGGGTAGACTGGGATAATGGTTTACAATTAGTTATTATGAGTTTTTACTAGGAGTTGTTCTCATCAATAAATGGCAATCCTTATCCGATTCCAGCTTATGTTGAAAGGAAAGTGACTGATCACCATAATGAATTATTAACAGCACCCTTTACGGCGGAAGAGATATGACAAGCTTTATTTTCTATGCACCCAGACAAGTCTCCAGGTCCGGATGGCCTAAATCTCAGAATTTTTCAACTTTATTGGCATATTGGGGGGGGGGGGGGAGAGACTGTTACTACTGAATGTTTGGAAATGTTTTAAGTGTGATGGGGGGGGGGGGGGAGATGTTACTACTGAATGTTTGAAATGTTTAAGTGGTGATTCTCTATTACCTGGTTTTAATAGAACTAACATAATTTTGATCCCAAAGAAAGCAAGTCCCGAACATGTTGCTAACTTAAGACCAATCTCGCTCAGTAACGTTGTTGATCATATTGTATGCAAGACTTTGGCGAATCGTTCGAAATTGGTGCTGCCACAGATAATTTCGAAGATGCAAAGTGCTTTCATCTCTCAACATTTAATAACAGATAACATAATCATTGCTTACGAGTTATTTCATACTCTTAAAAGGAAAAACCAAGGTCGTACTGGGATTATGGCTTTAAAAACAGACATGAGCAAGGCCTATGACCATATTGAATGGGAGTATTTGAGGCTAATCATGTTGAAGATGGGTTTTATAGAGGAATGGGTGTCAAAGCTTATGAGAGTGGTCACTACAATTTCATACTATTTTGTAAGGGGTAGTGAGGAATTTGGTCCTTTAATTCCTAGCCGAGGTTTAAGGCAAGGGGATCCACTCTCCTCGTATCTATTTATCATTTATATGGAAGGGCATTCTGCTATCCTATCTACATTTGAAGCGCAGGATAGAATTCATGAAGTAGCGAGAGGTGCAATTCCTGTTTCTCATCTTTGCTTTACTAACGACGCTTTATTTTTTTCCAAGGCCAAGGAGTATGAAGTTTCTCAACTGAAAAATTTTTTGTCCCTTTATGAAGCAGCTTCTAGGCAATGTATTAATTTTTCTAAATCAGTAGTTTGTTTCACTCCAAATACTGATAGTGCAACAAGGGCTCAAATTTGTCAATCCTTAGGCGTTCAGGAGGTGGTAAATCATGGCAACTGTTTGGGAATTCCATCTGTTATTGGCAAAGAGAAAAGATGGATTTTTCAGTTTATTATTGAGAAGGCAGTTAAGCGACTATAGGGATGGAAAGCCAAACTTTTATCCAAAGCTGAAAAGGACATTTTATTATGCACTGTGGCTCAGGCTATGCCGAATTACTTAATGTCCCTATTCCTTCTTCCAGTCGATATCTGTAAGGACGTTGAATGTCTTATGAATGGTTTCTTTTAGCATAACGAATCCTTAGATAATAATGGCATTCGATGGTTTCGGTGGCGTCGTCTGACTATCCCAAAAAGGGAAGGCGGTTTGGGGTACAGGGATCTTAGATAGTTTAACTTAGCTCTATTGGCAAAATAAGGGCGGAGAATTCTAAAGTATCCCGATTCTTTAGCTGCAAAAATTTTGAAGCAAGGTACTTCCCTGATTCTAGCCTCTTTAACACTGAAGTCAAACACAATCCCAGTCAAATATGGCATAGCATCTATGCTTCACAATATATTTTATGTCAAGGTTGTAGAAAATGGGTAGGCGATGGTACTTCTATTGATATATGGAACGACCCATGGCTTCATGATGAATTTGATCCTTATATTCAGACTGAACTAATGGAGGACCAAGTTTTATCAAGGGTTTTTGACCTTATTAATAATCAGAAATGGAATGAAGAATTGATCAGATCCTATTTCAGTCAAAGGGATTCTGATTTAATACTAAAAATTCCATTGTTTGCTAGAGTAGTTTGTGATAATTGGTTTGGTTCTCAAACAGGAAAGGGGAGTATTTAGTTAAAGAGGGTTATAGGATGGCTATGCAGATGGATAATGTGGAGTTTGAGGTAGTAGGATTTCCGTGGCAGAAGTTATGGCAGGTATAGGTTCCTGGAAAAGTAAAACTTCTTATTTGGAGTGTGATGTGTGATGCTCTCCCTTGCAAGACAAATCTCAAATAGGATTTCCGTGGCAGAAGTTATGGCAGGTATAGGTTCCTGGAAAAGTAAAACTTCTTATTTGGAGTGTGATGTGTGATGCTCTCCCTTGCAAGACAAATCTCAAACGGAGACATTTGGAGATTGATGAGATTTGTCTGGTATGTGGTTTTGACAATGAAACTGCACTTCATATTTTGTATGACTGTCCTTGTGCAAAGTCGTGTCGGTTGCTGTCAACTGTGAGATGGAAGATAATCAGTTCTTTTCATGATTGTCTTACTCGGATTCTGACTGATATGCATTCCAGTAGTCATGAAGAATTTTTTATGTTGATTTGGAGCTTATGGTCTCACAAAAATGAGGTCTTGTGGCAGAGACATTTTCAAAATCCTAATTACGTGTTAAGTCATGCACATGCCGTGCTTTATGAATGGAAGGCAACAAGGAATAATGACTCTATGATTTCCAAATGGGTTATTCAGCATCAACAGGATAAAAGGAGTTGGAAGGCCCCCATGCCAGGTTCCAAATGGGTTATTCAGCATCAACAGGATAAAAGGAGTTGGAAGGCCCCCATGCCAGGTTTATATATATGCACTATTGACGTGGCAATCTTACCCAATGAAGCGTATGGCATCAGTATGATTATAAGAGATTGTCATGGTCATTCTTGAGCAGAGAAATTCCAAATGGGTTATTCAGCATCAACAGGATAAAAGGAGTTGGAAGGCCCCCATGCCAGGTTTATATATATGCACTATTGACGTGGCAATCTTACCCAATGAAGCGTATGGCATCAGTATGATTATAAGAGATTGTCATGGTCATTCTTGAGCAGAGAAATTGTTTTCTCCACCTGGTTTGCATGACCCATAGATTGGAGAAGCTTTGTGCTTTCAAGAAGCACTGAGTTGGTTGAAGTCACAGCCTTTCTTTCCTATTTGTATGGAGACAGATTGTGAAGTGGTAGTAAAAGCCTTGAGAACTTCATATGAATTTTCTTCTTATTTTGCTTTGATCATTAATGATTGTAAGGCTCGATTGAAGGAGCAGCAGTTAGTTTCTTATGATTTTGTTAGAAAGCCAGTGAATCAAGTTGCTCATACGATTGCTAGGGCGGCTAGTTTTGTGTCTTGGGGGGGGGGGGGTATGCCCTCCTTCATTTTTGTATGATGCTTTATTATTTGATATCAATAATATGAGCTGAGCTCATCATTTTATTCAAAAAAAAAAAAGAAACGCCTAATCATATATATAAGAGCAGGGGTGTGTAAAACCACTGATTAAACTGAGCTGACCTTCGATAAGCTATTCAAAGAAGGTTTGATTTGTTGGGTTAGTCAATTTGAACCGAATTTATTTTTTGGTTCGAGTCTGTTTCATAAAAATTCATTGCTTGGACTAAAACCAAATTGACATTGCAAAACCCTATAAAAATTGTACGAACCGAATTGGTTCGATTTGATTTAAGTCAGTTCAGATGCCAATATTGGTTCGATATGGTCCATTGTCCATAAACTTCATTTTTTTTACCTTGATTCAATTTGATTTGAACCGAGCCTACCATTTGCTCACTCCTATATAAGTGGTACACAATTAAAATTATTCGATTTTAGAATACCATTAATTGAAAGAGTTTGAACAAATTTTTTCAACTAGGTCTAAGCATAATAAGCCAAAACAAATATTTTTTTGATTTGATTTGTTTTTCTTGGTGCAAAAATTTTAGGTATAAAACTAAAAGAAATCTAAAAATTCTAAACATTAATTTAATTTAATCCAAATATAAATTTAAAATTGAAAAATCTAACTAATCCACTTCTATTTGATTTTCTTCATATAAAAATTGAAATTATTTAGCGTGTACTATTTTATTTCGATTTCAAACAAGCTAATAGAATATTCGTCTGTACAAATAATAATAATAATAATAATAACCACTACATTACTAACTTAATTAGTAATTTGAAATTGATATTTGACAAATTTTATTGTTACTAAAGCTCTGATTTTCTTTAGGTAAAATAAATCTATATATATAGACATATCTTAAAATGATCTTATTACTTTGTGACATGAAAGATATTTAATCCATTGAAAAATCTAAACATAGGTAGTGATGATAGCAACTTAATAATAATGGAATCTTAAGAATCCTATGAAAATTTGCATTTGGATTATAGGATATTACCATATGCATATTATAATGTTAATGTGTAGCTACCTACCTAGTTTTCTGTCAAAGCATAAAAGACACGCGTACATATAGCATGGCCTACACCAGTGTTTGGTATTTTATTTTTTAGTTTTTGATCTCTTAATTAATTTGATTTAAGATGTTTCCTAAATACTTGTGGTCCAAAATTATAATTGAAATGTTAAAATTTAAGATTTTAATTATTATTTTTTTTATAAAGATACTTCAGGTATCTTTATTCATTGGATTAAACCTAATCCTACTCGCTCCACGTCAGACCCATAAGGTGGAAGCGCTCTCAATGGAAATTATCTCTGTTCACAGTGATGAAGCACTCAACCTCTTACTTAAGTAACCTGAGTCCTTTCACTCAAACAAACCTCCGTAATATTTTAATTATTTCTTATAAGCCTAAAACATATAATTGTTATTAATCGATAATCAGATAATAACTAATTAAATGTATTAATTTGAATTATAACAAATGAAGAAATTATTTTTTAAAGTGATAAAATTAGGATGAGTTCCTAAAGCTAGTAGGGAGGAGGATGAACAAAAATGAGAAATTACATATTTGGAATAGATAGGCATAAAATTGAAAATAGAAAAAGTTGGCAAGTAAAGTAATCATTTGGCACTTTAGCGACATACAGAGAAGCCTGAATTAAGCCTCTCAACACGGATATAGGTCTCAACACTTTTTTATTATTTTGGGTTTCTTTCAACATAAGCAATTATCTATCTATAGTTTCTTTTCTCTTCTCTTTCTCCTGTGTAAGCAATCTACCAAATCCACTATATAGAATATCCTTACCATTTCTAACTGCTCTTTCACTATACTTTTATTTTTGTAGGCCATGAGTTTGAATTATAGATTTAATGATAGTTTAAATTTAATTTAATTGATTGGAATTTAAATATTGGAAGCTCATAATTAATTAATGAGCAGTTCTAAATGGCACAACCTGTGCCAGGCTCAACTAGAATCTATGGTTTTACAGCTTCCACTAGGAGGCTTGGAGCTTTTAGTAATTCAAACTTTTCATTAAGTAAAAGGTTAATAACACTTGGGTTGCCATCTTTACCGTTGGATCTAAAACGCCCCTGAAAGGGGGCATTATAGACATTTTATATACCAAGATTCTAATTGAGCTTGGCGCATGCTGTGCCAAAAGTCTTTATTGTTATATATATATATATATATAATATGAGTTTAATTTTATGCTAAAAATTATAAGTAAATATTCTAATATCTTATTTTGTCATTTTAAATTTAATAATCAATAAAATAACAGTTTTTACTGAACACTCTTCCTTTCGATTGCTACTTAAACAGCTAATAACTAAACAGCTAATAACTAAATGCTGAATCCAAAAACGTAAAATTTTAAATGAATTCACAGAAGATTTACAATGTTAGCGTGGACAGAAATTCACTTCTCTGTATCAAAATAGAAATGGATATCAAGGTGTATCAATTCCTTAAAAATTCATGGAGCCCCCAACCCTATTTATTTAGGGTGTGTCAATTTCTTCACTTACAACCGTAGAAGAAAAACCATATTTCTTCGTAGCTGAAAAAAGCATCAAGAAGACAAACGCATAGGCTAGGTTTGCTTAAGACCTACACTTTCATGCTATAACAAAATTACTAACTTTTGATTTATTTTTTCTTTTTCCCATTCTTGGCAGAGCCAACAAAAGGTAAAATATTAAAAAATAACATATTAATTGTTAGTAATATTTTCTTCCTTCATTTTCTCAACAACCAAACGAATTTATCATCCAGAAGTACACATTACAGTCATGTAATGACCTTTGATTAAAATAAGGATTAATGTTCGAAGAATTTCACTGGGAATGGCTATAATTATGTTGACCCACAGATTCATTTTAAACCAAAACCAAATTGAAATCGAACCGGTCAAAATCAACACTAAGCTACATTCAATCATTTTCGATTCCAAACTGTAACCAAAACCGTACTTTTACAATTTGATTCCAATTTTTCAGTTTTAAAAATTGAAACCCAGGGTTTTAGTTTAAAACCGATAATTTCGATTTAAAACCACGAATGATATATTTTTAAATAAACTCTCAAAATATTGCTCTTTTTATTAAATTATAATATTTTAAAATAAATATCAACACTTTTTATTAAACTATTTTCGTCCTTTTCAATTATTATTATTCATTCAAATCTACAAAAATAGAAAAAAAATAAAAAATTTTAAAAAGATTATCTAATTTCACTTTCAAATCAAAACAGCACAAAAACCAACAGTTTCCAAACTATCTTAAACACCACCTAAGAATGCTTCGGTTGTAATTCCTCCATTTTTGTAACAAGAACCAATTGTTTTGAAATACTAACCTACATTTCAAGAACCGTGGTCATGCCTAACAAGATGTAACTTTTTACAATTTATAGATCCGAAATTGATTTTCAAAAAGTTTCAGATTTAAATTTTCCCAAAATCAAATTTCGGCACATAAAAATCACATTTGCAAGAATCTATTATCTTTTTAGTCCAAAAAAAAAAAATTCTTTTTAACTTTTGACTCAACATATGCTATTAGCAATAGCAATGCTAAACACACACCAATCATAATTGAAGGGGAAAATTGCAGTAAATTAAACTGAAGAGAAAATTCAGTTGTGCCAGTTCCATGTACATGAGAAGTTATACCTTAAAAGATGGCAAGAGGAAAAATAAATATAAATACTACTTTAAAACTCTGGTCAGCGACAGACACCAGAACGAAAAACAAGTCGCATGCATGTCAAAGAATTGAATTTATCAAATTGTGTAGAAGATTTTATGCATAATACTGCACATTGTGTAGAACATCTGGACAGAACTCGCATCCAGCCTGTGATTACCAATCATATGCAATTGTGAATTTTCCAAATGGATAATGCAATAGTTGCACAGTGAAAAAGGGCCCTAAAGATCTTTCCTTTTTCTCTTGGTAGGGCCAATTTTGGTTTTGACGGAGAGAGGAACGAGGGATGAGTTTCCCTCCTCCAAATTATGATACAACAGCTTAGCATTAGATCAGTAAATTCCCTTAATCTCTTTCAAATTTGAACCATTTCCAATTTGCATACATAATTTCTTCACTATCAAAAGGTAAGGCATTACTTAGAGTGGATCCGGACTTACGAGTGGCTAAAACAACAGGTAGCATTTGCCTATACTTCTTTGCCATCTCTTCTGCCTCGGCGAATACTTTCTGTACATAATCACACAGAACTTATTCAACAGCACTTGAACTTAAATAAATATGAGACACCAAATAGGAGAGGAAAATAAACCAGAAAAAACAATTGCACCTCTTTGTTTGATATAAATAGGCCAGGCTCACTTTCGAGGTCTGCAATACTGCATGCCAGAATAAAAAATTATCAGTTGCAGCCTTTCAGGTACCTATCTGGCATCAGACGAATTTATAGGTAACAATATTTTCATATATTATCCAATCTCAAAGAAGTTTCATCAAGTAAAAGTCCATCTGGTTCCTCTCTACTTTTCCTCCCAAAAGAAAGCATAAAAAAAAACATCACTGCAACTCTTTTTCTTTGGGCATGCATACAAGCACTTGTGCAGTCAATTAATCCTAACATTGTTGATGAACAGAAAGACAAAAATAAAATAAGCCAATGCAAAAGGTAGGCTAGTAAGAATGCAAGTTATGTAGTTGGAAATTTAATAGCAGGCATGATCATAGTAATTTGGGATTTCAGATGGGCTCATTTAACAAATTGGATCCCTGGCACTACTGAAATATATAGTTTCACTAATTTTGGTTGGGAACTAAAACCCATCACCATCATATAGGAAAACAGAGGAAATAAATTATATCAACTGGAGAATCTAGTGACTAGGTAAATGGTACAACTTAAAAGAAAAATTTTTTCTTGGCAGTTCAAATCTCTAAAATTACTCTTTGATGTTCTAGTTCCACAAGTAAACACTCATTATGATACAAACAGAAACAACCTTCATCACCTCATTAGCTAGGAATATTGTTTTTGCATAGATGGTTGAAAGAAATTTCTTACTAGGATGAATGAGCAAATTTATTTCCAGAGGCATTACAAAATTATACATAGCCAATTCAGTCTATGATATAATGATATTAGACAAATTATATAGAATCAATTTCATGTTCTTTTCTTAGCCTTTTTACATATACAAACACTTAAAAAGGATAAATATAGATTCTTGTATATGTTGATATCTCCTAAGAATCCAAAAAAATTGTTGGACTGGATTGTAAATAAACTTGAGGCATCAAATGAAAACAAGAGTAATTGAGCCTTCAATTACCTCAGTGCAATTTTATCAGGGAACATTGACTTCACAACGAGGACTTTAACCTTCTCGTCAATTTCAAGTACATCACTGACGGCAGTAACTCGGGTTCGAGTGATGTTTGATATATGCAGCAACCCACTGAAATGCATCAACAAAGTTTAGGAAACTTTTGTACCAATGGGCCAGATACAGAAGAACAGAGAAGTGAGACATTAAGTCAACTTATAGTTGATATTCAGAGAATGAAAATCCTTTGCTTATCTTACATCTTATATATAATATTATGAACAAAAGAAGAAAGGAATAAATATATTTAAACAACCACAAAAGCTTGAAATTTTCTACAAGTATTTTGGAAAAAAAAAAAATCAAATATATGAATGCTCAAAAGGAGCATATAAAAAACACTATGTTGCCAATTGCTTAACTAACAAGTAGATCGAGCCTTTACAGATCTTATTCTCAGCATAATGGATGATAATAAGATCAACATAGCACAAAAGTTATGTCATGTATCCTCCCTGTATCAGTATCATTTTTGTGCCTGTAATCTCTACTCCCTCTATCAATCATATCTTGAAGAAATTTCAAGAAAAATAACATTTGTACAAGAGCATTCCAACAAAGAAAAAATGATTCCAAGTCCACCCCAATCCATATTCGTTCAGTATCATTTTTGTCCCATCTCCTACATCAACACCATCCTTCTCCATTTATTTGTTGCACAATATTTTGGAAAGAATTTGCAGAACACATATAGACAAGTGCTCATCCCACAAATCAAGAAAGTAGTATGAGTAGAATCAGCACAGAATAAGACAATTTTGCCAACAAAAGTATATTCTACACCCACCTCCGGTTAGTGTCACCAATTCTTACTTGAGCTCCATAGGGAAAAATTTTCTTAACAGTTCCTTCATGAAGTGTTCCCTCCCGAAGGTTTAACATTTCCTGCAATCGTCTACAGAGTTAGCAAACCTTTTATGCCAAAAAAAAAAAAAAAAAGGGAAACAAAAGTATACATCTACACCAACCGTCCCGTTAAGTGTCATCCAATGCTTACTTGACGCTCCATAGGGAAAAATTTCTTAACAAGTTCTTCATGAAGTGTTGCCCTCACCGAAAGGTTTAACATTTCTGCAAGTCGTCTACAGAGTAGCAACCTTTTTATGCCAAAAAAAAAAAAAACAAAAGGAAAACCAGGAATTGAAGCAAATACTGAATGAATGTCCCAAGCCAACAAAAGGAGAAAATATAAAACACAAATGCCACATGGACTAACCAGAAAAAAAAAAAAAAAAAAGGGAAACAGGAATGAGCAAAAACTGAATGAATGTCCAAGCCAACAAAAGGAGAAAATATAAAACACAATGCCACATGGAAACTAACCCAAGCTTCTCTTTCACTCAGTATTAGATCATTGTTAGTCTCATTTATTCGAGTGATCAGTACATACATTCGGCGGCCCACCTACAACATTAAGAAACAGAGAACTTTTAGAGGAAAATGAGGGGGAGAAGAAGCAGCAACATTGAATCCTCAAGAACATAAAGCACATAGCAGGCAAAACAAAAATCATAAAATACAAAATCTTTAAACTGTAGGTTAGGAGTATAGTCAACATGTCAGGGCCTAGGCTTTAGTCACTTAGTTGACCATTTTGCTTGAGCGTGCAATCCATTCAGGGGTGCTGAATCACTTCACCAAGTTCTAAGTAGAAAATCCATAAAGGGGTGCTTTTACAGCAACTATTATGAGTTGAATATGAGCAATTCAGTTTAAATGAAAAACTCAAAATATCCTGACCTCTTTACTTTTACATGTGTATCCGAATTTTCAAGAATCAAGATATGAAACTTTAAGAAATACAGCATAGTTATAGAAAATACAAAAAAATAACAGCATTTGCTTCTAGACATCAACATTAAAAAAATGCTGATATTGCATTGACATGACAATAAGTTTTAGATCACAGAAAAATTATATACTTTTTATTATCTTTACACAATAAAATCTCTTATTATTACATTTGTATATCCTTTTCTGTTACGCTTTTTTTTTGCAGCTTCACATTTGTTTCTAATTCTTGATAAAGAAAAAAAAAAACAAAACTTAATGAGGGGAACTCCTTAATCAAAGTGAAATTTAATTCAGGGAACAAGAGTAATCCTTATTCAAAGAGTAATAAGGGGAACAGTAATCCAGGTACAGGGGTTGGCTTATAGAAAAAGAAGCAGAATAAAATAACATCTCAAGATCAAAAATCGTAATTAATTTTTGGAAAGAGAAGTATTTAGCACAATGTTTTTCTGTTTATACGCCACCATAACAATCCAATATTATTTTCCGATTTCTGTCCACATGTTCAGACACAAAGTTCGGCATATATTAACAAAATATGGGGTTCTACATCAATTATTAACAAAAGGAGGATAAATGTAATATGATAGACATGTGCAAGGAATACAAATGAATATTCTACCAAGAAAATGTGGTTTTTCTTAAAGAGAAAAATGCTAGAGGGTAGACAAAGGGAATGACGATCAAGGTGATGAGAGAAGACAATGATTGAAAATAATAGATTAGAGGCATTTTGCCTGATGATTCAGTTTATAGTGTTTTCTATTTCATTTTGTTGCAACTACAGTCAGTATGGTGCACCATTGCCTTACATTGGATAATTTACTTCCCTATGTGCCTTGACCAACAACAAGCAAACACATGGCTTCAAATATCCTGGCAAAATGATTCTGAGAAGGAAGTCTTAGAAAGACCTTCCACAGTGACATATATGCTACAAATAAATTGAAAACTAATTAGGCCTTCACCGAAAGATTGCAATGATGAAACAAAAGAAGATTATCCCATAAGTGATTTCTTATTTATTTTAAAGAATGAAATAAGTGCAATTCTAGCAGAAAAAGATTTTGCATTTGACAGATTTTAAGGTTATGCAAGCCTGAGTTTTTATAATTCATACATGATGGGCATGAGATTTTGTAATTCATACATGATGGCAACAACTATCAGATGATAAAATGCATTATACTAGATAACAAAATATTTACTGAGCTGAAAATAATATTCTTTTCAGAATCACAATTTACATTTTCTTTCAGCTCCTTGAAATTTTTCACTCTGTTCATTAACTCAGCCTTTGGTAGGAAAGCCCGCAATCCCTGCAAAATTCAACTCTAAAAACTGATACCATTGACATGTGATGGCCAAACACACAAAACTCAGTCACATTAAAAAAAAAAACACAAACCTCAATTCTTGTAAGCAGGCCACCAGTATTCCACTCCGTAATTTTGACCTCAATTGGCTCATTCAGTTCTTTTATCTGACTACCAAAGTAAAATGTCAAAAGGAATCTCAATATTCAATGTCAATTTTGAAACTCTAATTCCAAAAATGTTGATAGCTAAAACGTTGAAAGGAAATGTATGCATAGCATATGACATAAATGATAGCATATTCCCATAAAAGAGATTTGAAGGACAAAAGAAAAAGAATTTATCCACAAACTCATATCTCTGAGCAAAAGTAACAAAACCCAAAAAGTGCAAAAGAAATAAGCAAGAAAAGAACCTGCCTCAGTCGATGCCAAGCTATCCGCCGGAATAAACGTCTAGTTGAAAGTAATGGCCGGCCACTCAGGGTCCTCCCGAGAACCTCTGCAAACAGTATGGTTCCAGTCTCCACAACAGGTCTTCCTGGCCCTGTTCCCCCACTCACTGTAGCCTCATCCTTAACAATTCCCATTTTTCCTTGAACCATAAACCCCTCCGCATCCTTCTTTACATCACATAATAAATATTCCATTTCTCTGTCATACAGAGGCAACACCTCTTTGGTCAACATTGTACCCAACAAATCTGCCCCAACATTCACATCAAGCTTGTTCTCATTACCCGAAACCACAACACCTACAACAAAATCACCAGGTTTTGGTTCATAGTAGTCCACATTAACTTTCTTACCTTCCTTATCTTCATTATTCACATTATTCTTCCCGTCTAGTACACCCAAGCCATCTTCCTCTTCTTTTTTTACTTCTAACGAATTTCTAGGCTTAAAGAACTTCAAAAAAGGGGCCAAGGCCTCATCCTTTTCAGATCCCTTAGATTCTTTATCAATTTCTACACCTAACCCATTATCTATAACTACTGGAGATGGCTTATTTAGCAATTCAAGTTCTTCGTTCTCTTGAATTCTATCATTTTGTAGCTTCTCCGTGAACTGAGATGGCTTATTTAGCAATTCAAGTTCTTCGTTCTCTTGAATTCTATCATTTTGTAGCTTCTCCGTGAACTGGATACTTGATTCTTTATCAATTTCTACACCTAACCCACTATCAACTACTGGAGATGGCTTATTTAGCAATTCAAGTTCTTCATTCCCTTGAATTCTATCATTTTGTAGCTTCTCAGTCAACTGGGTATTTGAAAAATCATTAAAGTTGTCATTTTGAGAGCAAAATGAGACATGGGTACTTCTCCTAAGTGAAAAATTCTTAGAAAACGACGGTTTTTTGAGTGAGCCAATAGTAGGGAAAAAATGAAAACTCGAAGATTTTAGGAGTTTGTTATTGCACGTAAAAAGGAGAGATGGAGACTTACAAGGTTGAAGAAGGATTAGCATTTCTGGTTATACTTTGCAGAGTGCACCTCATGAGCTAACTCTCCCTTTATTTCAATCTGGTGGTTAGATTTTTCCTGCACGCAGAGCTGTTTTATCGTGTTGCCTCGTTTTAGTTTCTTCTGCCAGTTCTTCTTTTCTATCCATAGACATGCTCAGCCTCATTTTCTACATTGGACTCCATAGACATGCGTAGCCTAATTTTCTAGTCTCTGTCCACCTAGCTTCGCGGGCCCAACCATCTTGGGTTTGGATTACCTAATGGGTCTTCGAAGCTATGCAAATAATAGTCCTTCCACCTGTAAAATCTCACTCGAGCACCATTCGAATTAAACTCATTTAGATTAGAACAATACGGAAAAACAACCAATTTAATCGGATTTGCATTTCAAGAAAAAAGTCACCAACTTAGATTTAATTATTAGGGAAAAACTTAAAGAAAAATTTCAATTTAACTCAAAAAATTTTACCAATGCAAAAATGCACTAAAATTCGAACTAACGAGAATTTGGGGAATAGATTTTTTGTATAAAAATAATAAATTATTTGACTTAAAATTAAAACGAGATTTATTGAAAAAAATTTTTATGAATAATTTATATAATGCATGAACATATAAATAATGCATGAGCACATAAAAAAAAAACATTATAGACACAAATCAATAATAAATAAAGCAAAATTAAATTAAATTAGGGAGTATTGTCTCTAATTTCTTGATAAGGATTCTAACATAATCGCACATCTCTAGATAAAAATAAAAATAAAACCAATTAATCCAAATAAATAAAGTCGGGAATATCAATTATGACTCATTGATGGAGATTCTATGTTACATCACACATTTTCCAACAACGATAAATAATAATAATCAAACAAAATAATGAAAAGAAGATGGAAAAGGAGAATGGGTTTTAGTTGATTTGGTTAAATTCCTAAATTTGTCTATATATCTGGTAGATCCATAGTCAGATCGGGATCAGAATCATGTAGTTCTATCGGTTAATTTTAACATTTATTTATCATGTTTCCACAAGGTAGATTTGTAGAATAGAAGAAGAGAGATATAGAGTGCATTCAAGAAATAATACCTTAGTCTTAGGGATCTTGGAGAGTTTGGATATTGCTTGAACGATACAGTTGGATCTCAATTCCATCTTGATTTGCTAGAACAGGCCAAATTAATTTTAAAAAAATTTGGGAGGAGGAAATTAATTAATTTAATGAAAATTAATTAATTTAAAAACTAAAAATTAATTTAAGAAAAAGTTAATTAGGAAAAGGGAGGCTTAGAATCCAAAAAGATTCCAAAGAGAGAAAGAAGAGAAATTTTCAAGTATTAACACAACCATAAAATCAAAATGTGGAAACATGGTCAAAAACATGGATCCAATCTACTAAATGGGATCAAAACACTTATTTGGTTAAGTTCATAGAAAGGTTTTGTAGAGTCGCTATCATTATTTGGTAAACTTAAGAAAATTTTGATTTTGAGAGTAAATATCTCATATCTATTTATTTTAATAGATTTTGGGGATATGCTTTTAGATTTATTTATTTTGATAGAATTTGAGTTTTGATTAATCTTTTTTTGAGGTTATTGTCGTCACTTTCACAATGGTTTTGTCTGTACTAACTTGTTATTTTGAAGATTATCAAATTAGGCTTGTTAAAAGTCCCTAAAGCTAAATAGAGGTTGTAAATCACTATCAAATGGATCGTGCTTATCTCTGATAGTACAAGTTTATAGTTATGTCAACTCGATTAAATCTCTCAAATGAAACTAAAGTTTTTTATTCTTTATTAAGTGGTTTATATTTAAGCTCCTTATGCAAAATATGGGGACTGGGTTCATATTTATATTCTCTTTTCTTTTAATGAAATTCCTACTTTAAAAAAATAAAAAATAAAAATACTTTGTTATATATAGAGATTATAACTGATTTAAGTTTGTAATATAATTCTCCATCTCTTTTCTTTTATGTTTTTATGGATAGAGCATCAATTTGAAATTGTTTTATTTTCCACTTAATTTTCGCTAAAAAAAATTAATTTTTAACCTTTTTGACTAATAAAAAATATAGTTTACATAAGAATAAAATATTATTATTACACTATTAAAAATTATTTAATCTTTTGTTTAACTGATTTAAAAATATTAAAATTATTTTTATCTTAAATATAGTTTATTATTATTAAAATCTATAAAATAAAATTTCATTTTTCTTAAACAAAAATTGAGTTTAGTTTAAACAAGCTGTGAAACTTTTTTTTTTTTTTTTTGTTACATCTAATTAACAAATTATTTATATCTTTCTGTTCTAACCTTGGATTCTAAACAATATTAACCACGACTTACATTTTTATCTTAAATATAGTTTAATTATTATTCAAAATCTATTAAAACTACAACATTTCCATTTTTCTTAAACAAAAATCTGAGTTTAGTTTAAAACAAGCCTGTGACAACTTTTCTTCTTCTTTTTTTTTTGGTAAAACAAGAGACGTTCACAACCAATACTCAGCTCAAAACAATACGACAGAGTAGCAACAACATCAAACATCAATGATCTAGCAGCAAAGACAATACAAACTCCATGAAAAGGGTGTTTCAAGAACTCTGAATTCCTACTACAGCCTAAAGAAGACCATACCATTTGACACTTTTTTTTTTTTTTTTTGGTAAAAAAGAGAGTTAAACAATACTAGCTAGAAACAATACGAAGAGTAGCAACACCATAAACATCATGACTGAGCAAAGACAATAAATCAGAAAAGGGTGTTCAAGAACTTGAATTCTATAAGCTAAAGAAGAAATACCATTTGACAAACAATCAAAACACATATTTGCTTTTCTATAAATGTGATTAATATTTGAGATAAAATCAAATTGGAAAAATTGCTTAATGCGAAAAAATAATGATCTCAAAGCAGTTGGGGGGTTCAAGAACACCTTCTATGAGCTGAACAGCTTCAAAATTATCACACTCAATTATGATATTAGTAAGATTTATAGTATAAGCGGAATGAATACCAATAAACAATATATTTTTCTTCTTTTTCTTTTTTATTAAGGACATTTACCTTTATATTAAAATTAGCTTTTGGATGCTAAAAATAACGGTGGACATTAGCCTAAAAATTAGGCCTAGGTAAGAAGCTCAGAATTATAGGAGTTAAGAGAAATAATTAAAGCACATGCCAAGAAGGTCACTTGAGCCTAAAAACACACACTTATAAATATTGTATATACTTAGGGTATTATAGATATATTATTTAGGTGGCATAATATTACAACAATAAAAATGTTTTACTCAAGTTGAGCCTGGCACAATAAAAATCTCGTGGTGTTCAATTCAAGCAATACCCCTTCTTGCATTAGGGCGAAAAATGGTGCAATATAGGAGGAAAAACTGCAATGATTTCTTGTGTTGAATAATGTGAACGAAGATTTTACACTTTTTGCACATTAAAATATTGCAGCACACGTGGCATGCAGAGCAAGGTGCTTGAAAAGATTAGATGCTGAATGGATAGGTGGATTGCATGCACCCATCTTTAAATCCTAGGTTGAACTAATGATGAAGGGCCAATTTACTGGGCTAAGAAGTTAAAGGCCAGTTAATTTGGGTTATTGCTGGGCTATTTTTAACATGGACTTGAAGAGAATATAGAGGAAGAAAGCATATCTAATAGTTGGCAATGAATATTTATGGGGCCTTGGGTTTATGGCCCATATCATAGCCAATAAACAGAAAAGATTTTCAATTTCGCACCATTATCAATAAAATCCACCCTTAAATACATAGACCTTGGTGACTATTAAATAGATCCATCCTTATTTTAGAAGCCAATGCATCGCATGCCCTGATGGATTATATGGTTGATTAAAGCAGCAAAGGAGGTTTGATAATAATGCAAGAAGCGGAAGGCCATGCATCTTATGAAAATTGTTTGACTGAAGGAGCTGCTCACGACAATCATAGGACGTTGATGCAGGAACTGTTTGGCAACGATAGTAATAGTTATGAGAACGTATCCATTAATAGTGAAAATCCGGACGATATTAGGAATGACATAATTGAAGACACAAAAAATGTATTGGATTCCCAGACGATGTATGACGAAAACATTGAAAATGTTTTGAACTCAGTCTTGCTGGAGGAATGCGACGGTGGTGACAATGGTTTGATAACCGATAATATTGATGAAGGGTCGAAGGAGGCAATGGTTCTCCTCACACAGGATAGGCTCTACGAATTTTAGCAGTGGCATGGCAAATGCAAAGGTTTTGGCATTGCTAAGGGATAAAGGGTGTCGGAGGGATATATAGGTATTACGTTATTGCTTGCTACAAAGGTAGAAAATTGAAGGCAGAGAGGTTTAGTAAGAGGGTGGACTGTCCTGCGAGGGTATATGCCTCTGTAAACAAATATGACCTATGGGAGGTGAAGAAAATCGTAAGGGGCCATAACCATGATATGGATCCTTCCACGTTTAGGATGATGCCGTCCCATAGGCAGAATCACCCAATATGAAGAGAGTTTTGGAAGCAAACGATATATGCAGAATCTGGCTGTGCAAGAGCATAAAATTTCTCACAGTTCAAGCCGGTGGTCCAGAGAACATGCCTTGCCTTGTGAAAGATTGCATAAACTACATTAAGGCTACTAGGAGGCTAAGGCTAGAACAAAAAGATGCTGAAGCAATTGATAGGGTCTTTCTAAAGATGCAAAGAAATATTCTAATTTTTTCCATTTAATGAGAATGGATGGAGATGGTAGACTATCAAATGTTATTTGGATTCATACATGCGGAAGAGCTACTCATGAAGAGTTTCATGATGTTGTGTGTTTTGATACCGCCTACTTGGTGAACGGATATAGGATGTCATTTAAAACCTGGCTCGGGATTAATCATCACAGGCACTCCATTCTTTTTGGTTGTGCCCTACTGCCACATAAAAATTGATCAAGTTTCAAATGGTTGTTTGAAACTTGAATTTTGCAATGGGAGGTAATCATCTGACATGCATTATGACTGACTAATGCGAGAGCATCAGGCGTGCAATAAAGGAATTCATGTCGAAGACCATTCACAAGTAAAAGTATTAGATGTTTAATAAGTTATCATCCATATATGGAAGCAGTCATTAATTTTCATTTTGGCGCTGTTATGTATCATAAAATGATTCTGATGAACAATATAATAGGTACTATTTGTGGCATATACTTTATAAAGTGCTCGAGAAGTTCAGGTTCATTTCAAATCACATAGAGTCGCGCAAAGAGTTTTAGGCGTAATATACGGTAGCTTAACAATTCAAAATGTTCGACACTAACTAGGTGAGGTTTGTGAAGAAATATTGGTTGTAGAGGAATGAATGGTTGATGAAGTTGTATTTTGAAAGAGACAAATGGTTATAATATACCTTAGTGGATGGTTATGGGAAGGCATGCTTTCGACATAATGAAGCGAGAGCATGCACTCTTACTTCGATGGCTACGTGAACTCTTGCAGTACACTGAAGTAGTTCGTCAAACAGTACGAGATAGTAATTCGAGAAAAAGCGAAGAAGGAGTTCCAGAAGGAGCATAAGTGTCACGCCTGACTCCAACTACCAGAAGAATTGTCCGCTTTTGATCAAGCCAATTCCATCCCATACTGGATTAGCAAGACCAAAGCGGACAATTTCTCTGGTGATTGAATTCGGGCGTGACAATTGGTATCAGAGTTGGACCCCCTCTAGTAGGTCTATAGTTTGAGGACGAACCAAGCGGAAGCTGGTGGGCCTGTGACATCTCGACCCCACAAACCGATCCTAAGAGGGCGGGTAAAGCAAAGCTCTTGGCTAGCTTCTAGGATGGCAGGCTAGCTATGGGCAGTGGAATGTGGGACATAAAAATGAATCAAATCATGTATCGAAAAGGGAAAAACTAATCATCAGAGGCACCTTTTAGTGGAATGGCTTGGAGAGTTGTAAGAACTCTAGGGTTAAGTGTGCTCATTTAATGGAAATCCTAGGATGGGTGACCTCTTTGGAAGTTTCCCATTTCACCTGCCCGACAAAATCGTGGGGGTCTTGCCAATCTAGTATTGGATGGAGCTGGCATGATCCAAACCGAATAATTCCTCTGGTGGTTGGAGTCAGGCGTGACAATAAGTCAGATACAATGTTATTATTCAAAAATGTAACTTTCTCTTTGTCAAACAGTTATAGAAAGCTTTCACGAATGAGATGTTCAAGAAAGTCGAAGATGAGATTGAGCGCACTCTTTACCGCACTATGATTCCCCATGCCGAGGGAGAAGAAGGACTAAATGAGGACCAACCCAGAGTGACAATTATCAACATTAAGGGAAGATTTATAGTGAATGATTGGTACGTGACTCAATTGGTTTATGAAGTTAAGTACACCGAGTAGTGGCAGTACCTAAAATGTAACTGCAAGAAGTTTGAAATGAAGGAATCACTATGTTGCCACATATTCCATGTTTTGATTGAGAAAGATATTAGGCTTGTTAATGAATACTTGTTTAGAAGGAAGCGGAAGGACGTTCCCAGGAGCCACACAAAGATATTTTTTGAAGGGGAAAACCACGCATGAATCAATATAGGTCTCACAAAGAAATGAATATGCGAGGACGTGTAACACCCACTGGCCAATCCCGAAGAACCAGACGGCGGATGCCACAATCGGTGCCGGAGCACCGTCTTATGTCACTTATTAAAGTTAGATCACAAATTAGAAGTCTTTACCCGCCTAGGTGATTCCATGCCCGAAGGGAGAAGAAGGACTACAATGAGGACCAACCGCCCAGAGCTGACATTACTCAACCCACTAAAGGGACACGATTACCTAGTGAATGATTGCGTCACCGTTTGACTCAATTGGTTTATGAAGTTAAAGTACCCACCCACTCACCGAGTAGCTCGGCAGTACTCTAAAATGTAACTGCACAGAAGTTTGCAAACTGCACAGCGAACTCACTCATGTTGCCTCTCCCCACCATCATTCCAGCTTTTGGCAATTGACGCAACAGATATTCAGGCTTGTTTTCAATGACCTATACTTCGGTTTAGAAGGCAAGCGGAAGCGAACGTTCCAGGAGCCGCACACACCACAGATATTCTCTCTTGAACGTGGGAAAACCTGCATGACTCAATATAGGTTCCTCACAAAGAAATGCAATCATGCCGAGGCACGTGTTCACACCCACTGCGCCAACTCCCGAACGAACCAGACGGCCGGACCCTGCCCCACAACTCGGTGCCGCGACGCACCGTCTTTCATGTCCACTTATTCAAAACAAGTAGATCACCAATTAGACAAGCCCTGCGTTACAACTCTCTTCATACAGGACGGCAACGTAATCTAACCATTCTCTCCGTTTTTCGTTTTTTTTTTTTTTTGTTACCCGCAAAAATAAATCATTTACAGGAAATCTCCTCACGAACAATTCGCAAGAGTTCTCCCCTAACCAAATTACTTGCCACACCAAACGAAAACCTATACCCCACTTCCAATCTCTTTCTCCCAAACCCCAACAACCCCAATTCAACCTCAACATACCACAGTCACTTCTAAATATCCATCACACTAAGCCATCCATATGTCTAAACACATTCCTCTTCAAGGAATCATATACATCATCATCACACCCAAAAACTATACAATAAGCACTCGTTATTTCTCCTTCAATAACTCTACACTCCTCTAATCGCATTATAAACTTATTCACTCACTCACAACACCTCCACCTAATATCACACATCTTTAATATACATCGCCAACAAAATCACCACTTTACAAAATATCCTACCCAACTGTGATCCTCTACTTAATGAATGCTTCGCTCCTCTGGTCTCCTCGAAGGAACAACCCTCCGCTTCCTAACCTGCGCCGTGATAAAAACCTCAACCGCGCTGAGTCGAACAGACCTCCACGTGGTGCTACAATAACCCAACAATAAATTAAATAGAAAAGCCCAATAATTGATAATTAACTCAACTATATAAATACGCCCCGAAAATCGCATTCATTTAATTCAAATACTTGAAAGCAATGAGAAGATCTTATAACATACCAAATAACTGTCTTCATCTCTCTTTTTATAACGCAACAATAAAATTTCATTTCTACTTGTTGAGGCTGCGTACTCACATACCGCACGAAGTAACCAATAAAGCACGATTCTGATCGGTGGCCTACTATTCACGCCGCCACCCCCACTCACATACCTGTGGCCCTATCGAAGCACCACCGCTGGGCCCTATGAAAAGCACCACCGTGCGCCTATGAAAGCACCACGCCCCCATCAACACCACAATAACGCCGCGTCCCGCCTATTTATCTACAGGGCTGATAACCCTAGCATATGATCATAGCTTCACAATAAGAAAATCCATATCATCATACCACGTTTCAATCATGCATAGTAGAGCCCAAATCAAAATCATTCTTTCACAAAAGCAATAAGTCTAAATCAAAACCTCTTCATTTCTTAATACTCATCAGTTCAGAATTTTACTCAAAACACTAGAGATATATATATACGTAATATAGTATAAAGTACATAAATCAAGAACTTTTCAGCATGTTCATAAACTTGACCTCTGCTGGGTTTTTAACACATAATTTGAGTTATGGGTCTCCAAATTGAATGAAATCAGATTCATTAGAAAGTTAACCCAAAATGCTACAAATGTTCAGAAGGGACAATCAGGTTTTCATTAGAACAGCTAAGACAAAAAATTATACAAATTTTCCCAGAAGGGATCACGCCCACGGATCACCACACGTCAAGATAGCAAAAAAAAGCCTCAGAACACAAACCACAGATCAGAACCTGATTCAGCAGAACCAATCCCATGTTTCCGTTGAATTACTCACTTCCACAACACTCAAACTGAAACCAGTCCAGAAACGAGACGATTATAAGACCACACGGGAACACACTTCATCGAAGAACTCACGAAACCCTAAATCTTGTCCCAGTAATACGTCGGTCAAAATTGGGCACCTCAACTTTAGTAATGCATGTGGCCGACACAACAGAGCTCCAGTTGGGTGTTCACGCCCATCAGTTGAAACGTTATGTCTCATACTCCAATTCTGACCACAAACGAGGATGGGTTGGAACAGCATCAACGACGCCTAAAGCTTATACCAACTTTTGATGAAGAACATAAATACGTTATTCTTCGCCCATTTCCGAGTGGTCCAAAATGGACAATCCAATCTTCGACTAGACAGGCTAACGACACCACTAAACACGAACCAGTCTTTGGTATTTTAAATCATCACACGTTGCAGCTACCAAGTATTGGAATTAGACATAACAGAAATCACTGTTTTCTGGAAAGCCTCGAGAAATAGAATCGCTAACACACTTTCCATGACGAACGTCAAAACCAGATGGCGCAAGCATCAAAGGGGTCCGAAAATGAGTCTTCACTCCCACGGTAGACACCACATCTCCACATTAAAATTCAAGCAACTTTCCAACAATAACATAACAAAGTCTCCCAAAATACATTTCACACAACCCTCAACCCCATGTCACAAACAAACTTCAACACAAGTGAACATTATGATTGCACCTAACCTTATTAACACAGCTTGAATAAGCTTGGAAAGGCCTTCACTCCCTCTGGCTTCTCTCTTTTCCCCCTTTGAGGATCGCGTTCTCCCAACCTTTCAAAGCATGAAACTCAAACATTCACAAGCAAAACTGACAAAAGAACATCAGTTTGGCAGCACCTGATTCTAATGCATCAATAACATGTCTAAACCATGAATTCTACTTAACAATTCACACTAAAACCTCAAAAAACCCCACAACTTACTTGCTTCCATGGTAACTTCACTTCTCCTTTGCTTTTAATCACCCAAACCTCAACCTTCTAACTCCTCTTATTCTTAAAGGATTAACCGTCACTAATTCTTATTATGGTTTATCATTAACAGTACGTTCTGGTCGGTCAAATTTCGGAGCGTAGACAAGGTAAGAAAATGAAGAAAATGAAAGAAGAAGGAAGAAGATGGAAATGGCGTGGAGAAGAGAAGAGAAGAAAACAAAAAGTGTTGTGGTGTTACTTTCAGTGCCAAAGTCAAATTTGACTTCCTAAAGTCATGCCAAATGTGTGACTAAGATCAAGTCCTAAGTAATCTCATCCAATGGCTCTTGGGGAACAGCTCCCGTAGCCTGCCTCAATGCAGCTACCAACTGCTATACCAAATAACCCTGATTAGGTCCCGCAGGACCCGCAGTATCCTGCCCTACAGCCGAGGCGCGCTCTGCATCAGAACCCAAAATGCCACCACCAACACCACCGGCTGGCCTACCGCCCTCTAACATAGCACCCTCTGGAGGGGCATAACTGTCCACCTCCTCATCCGGCAGGCGCTGAGACATCACTAAAACATGCTCCAAAAATAGCTAAACCTAAATATACTCTAACCTGATGCATAGCTCTAATTTTCTTCGGACCCTAACAATAATACCAATCGTCCGGACCCGACTGGTACTCATTCCACCAGACCGGCTCAATCCACTCATTCAACCTCCCGACAACTCCAAAAGAACAATCAGCCTCTGCTTACCATCTCCGGAACGATGCAGGCCGTAATCACCACCGTGGAGTGTGGGCAGGCGCATAGAACAGAGGCAGGCCGAGGGACTAAAATAATACCAAGTCCCGGACCGATGGTACTATTCACAGACCGGTAAATCACTATTACCGACACTAAAAGAAAATCAGTCTGTTACAGGACGATGCAGGGGTACACGTGGAGGTGGGAGGCATAGAAGAGGCAGGCGAGGAGGCGGCAATGAGGTACTGCATCACAAGTGAGACTCCCTACAAATTGGTTGCTGATGAGTTGCTGAATTTCATTTCATAGGAGACTTATTGAAATGTATCTATTTGCATTGTTGGTTTCTTTTGCAAGAGTCAACCATAGATAGGGAAATGGCTTATAGCGAAGTGCTAGGGGATGTTAATGAAGGCGATGGACTGATTTCTTAACTCTGGGAAGTAGTATAAATGGCATCCATGGCAGTGTGAATGGTGGTGCTATACATAGTGTTAGTTCTGCAGGCATTGATTGGGATTTGAATGAGGATTGTATTGGGTTGGACTAGTTCTGTTTTCTCATATTAGCATATATTAGGTTTGGAAGCATCACCACAGCAATCTGAATGGCGAATATTAGTTCTAACCACATAATAGAAAACTACTTATATAACCACTTAAATAGAAGCTTATTTACAACCTCTAACAGTATAATTGATTTAGCTAATCTACTAATCTCAATATGTGTATTATAAAACCTGTCCTACTCTAACTTAATGTTGACTAGATTTGCAGCAATCTGCGAAGGTGTAATCTATTGTCACATGCTGTAATACAATGGCTTCAAACCTGTAAAAATTTCTGTTTTGATAGCTGATACATCCTAAACTTGTAAAGGATTTATCTTTTTTAGTATGGGCTGCAATTTGCAGACATTTTCGTTAAGGCAATTATAGGATCATATTTTCTGAGTTATGAATACCAAAGGCGACATGGGTGCACTAATCTTCGAAAAAAAATCAAAGAAAGTGTGGATGCGATGAAAAAATGAATACAGTATATACGTTTATAATTTACATGCAGAAAAGCAACAAAATCATACATTTGACAAAATAGTGACCATAATTACACATTGACCTCTTCATAGCAAGGTAAAGGGCGTAAGAGAGAGATAATGAGCAAAATAAGGATAGTATAACATTGACCAAAAATATGCAATCAGTCTCTTATAATGTCCACATTTATGAAGAGGTAATGCTATTGACAAAAAAACATGAAATCTGTCCGTTATAATGTCCATATATATGAAGACTTATAATGATACAAATAATAGCATGATAAGTTATTCAAAATAGGTGCTGCTGGCCACAACGAGTAGACACATAAAGCACATTTGGCCCTGATTTGTTGAACTAGCAAACATCCCCCTACTTTAACCCATTGGTATCTATGAATTCATACCATCTATTCATAATGCCGACAACGTACCCATTTGCACCACCATTTCTCATACAAGCTGGAATGTTGTATCCAACCTGTGTTCCCTCCTCTTTGTCCCCTAATTTCTTAAGATATAAGACAATGGTCACCATTCCCAAACTTGTAATTGTTGCTTCTATTGACATGTACTACACATGGTTTGGGGAAAAAAAAAGCATTGATGATCAACATACAAATTATAAATAACCAACAAAATATTATGGAGCTAATGGATTAGTTATAGATCGTGGTATTACTAACCACTTTATAATGCTAATAAACTTTGTTTAAAGTGGATTGGAATCTCCAGGGTGCTGGCTTCACTCGAGAATCCTCTTGATTGCAGTCACATTTAAATGAATTAACAATGAATTAACAAATCCCAACACTTTAATTTTTACATAAATTAACAAATCTCTAAATAAACATTTTGTGAATTAGTTACTTGGATTACCATATTCTGCAACTTGCTTATATACAACAAAATTTGGATACGTCTCATATTGCACCTAATTCCTTTTAGCGATTGGATGAGTTTTACATTCTCGCAACAACAATGTATTTTTAGGGCATTTCATCAATTCAAAATTAATTAACTTTATGGTAGAAAGTAGAAATATGAAATATGGTAATGGGCTATTCATAAATTGATGCAACGATATTTTGAGTATCAATTTTTTCTAGGGAATTACTGGGTTGCTTTAGCTAGCAACGAGTTTCTTACTTATCATTACCTTGCATTAGATTTGATGTAAAGTGAGGGTTGTTGAGTTTGGATACTTTAGTTGTTGCTTGGCAGGGTTTGAATGGTGACATGAATATCAAATGGGAACTCATAGCGCATTTTTAAGATATAACCAACCCTGACCTTATTGTCTAGCAAGAATTCTACCATTCCTTCTCCTAAACATGCACCACCCAGTGCTTTGGTTATCTGTACCCCCCATGAGCTTCCTGTCGGTGTCTGTAACCTGTACACTGTCGATTCTATTAAAGTTGAGTGCTTAATCCAAATCAATAGAATCCACTTCCAATGAACAAAGGATTATGGTTATTGATGGTGATGAAAGGGGGGTTATTATAATGGCAGTTATGCATCTATAGCAACAAGATGGTAATAGATGAAAAATAACATTTTATCAGCAGGCCATTAAAACATAAATGGATATGTTAGCTTAGCGTCCAAATGTAAACTAAACATACCATGATGCCAGAGATGATTGTCTTACCGTAGACGTTTCTCATGATAGTATCCTCCATAGCCTTATTATGATAAATACGGTCGTCGATTGTTTAGAGATGTACGCTTTCAGCTGAGTTTGGGAAAATATTTATAGGGTTAAAGAGATGGAGAGAGTGGTTAAATGTGGAATGGGTTTTATAGAGGGGGAGAAGGACCCGTGGGAAGCAGAAGTAGTTGCGTAGCATTAAGGTCCTATCCTATTGACCAATGGGCGTGCGGGGTATTTTTTTTTTTTTTTTTACATATATCTATTTTCTATTCAGCACGGCCATTTACTATAAATGGATATCGTTCTAGTCTAGCCGTCCAACATGTATTACTTCACAACACTACATGAATGCCAAGATGATGATTGGTCTTACCGTAGCACGTTTCCTCAATCGATAGGTCATCCTCCATAGCCTTTCACTTTCCATCGCATAAACTTACGGTCGTCTCGATTGGCTTTCACGAGATCGTCGCTTCTTTCAGCTGAGTTTGGGAAAAATATTTAATAGGGTTAAACGCGCATCGGACGAGAGTGCGTCTAAATGTGATCGGCGTCTTCTCATAGCAGCGGGGAGAAGGACGCCGTGGGAAAGCTCCAGAACAGTAGTTTCTGCCGTCAGCCACTTAAGGTCCTACTATTTGGACCACCATGGGCGTTAGCGCGGCGTATTTTTTTTTTTCTTTTTTTTGTCACGTCTAATCATGTCAACTTACTCGCAGCTTCAATACCATAATCTACGTCAACCAAACCTGAACACTTTTAAACTTTTGACAACTCCTAGCATTCCAATATAACCTCGAACTGACTTTTTTTTTTTTTTTTTTTTTGTCAGTTAATCATGTAATTATCGAGCTTAATACATAATTAGTCAACAAATGACTTAAATTTGACACTTAGCATCCAAATAACCTCGAACTGAATTTTTCTTTTACACAATAATTAATTCATCAAACGAATTTGAATATGTTATAGTAATTGTCTTCTATGACTTAAGTCACCATAAATTAACTACTATAAAATGCACGTTCATTGTATAGTAGTCCCGCTAATAATGTAATTTGATATACTACTCAAGTTTTGTTTATGACACTAAGTATAAAAGCCCATCAAATCTGTCGATTTTGTGTGTTTTACTGCCAAAGGAGACATGCCATGCAAATTATTCGAATTATATGTCAACATTGCGATTAGTTTTTTTTTTCCAAAAAAACCATTATCTCATATTGAATTTGAAAAATTACCATATTTACCCATTTCAGGATTAGTCTTCTATAACCTAATTTATGATACTTGCCTAACAAGATTGGTCATCTATGAACAAAGTTGCATATTAAGTACTTCAATATAAGAACTAAATTTTCATACAACCATAACCTAGTTACTGAATTTGAATATATTAGACGAATGGTAATATATAAATCATTTGACCATAACCTTCCATATGGACGCATAATTACGCCGTCATATATGATCAAATTTTAACTAATTCAACTAGAACCAAATTCGTATTAATGCATATAGACTGCAGTGACATGACATGGAATATAATGAAGTAACATGTTAGCCTTCAGTTCATTTTTTCCAGTATTGAAACCATGAAAACCAGTAATCACAATGCATTGATTTTGCAGACATTGTAACAATGACTTATATGTATAGAGTGGTTATGAAATGGATGTTAGTAATTAATCATTTATGACCATACTTCAATAATTACTTTTTTTAATAATACTTTCCACATAATGTCTATAATTTTATTATATTATAATGAGTTTCTATATATATTAGATCAGTCGACTTATTTACATATTTAGATATAACTATATGTACATTTAACCAAGCATATACAGAATGTGATGCTTTACTGACTATATGGTTTATCATAAGACTAGGTGATATTGAGGGTTATCAAATAGACCTAGAAATCCAATTGATGAGGTTAATATGAAGGCACGCCAACACATGATTGAAACTAATGGGATTTGGCAATAATACCCACGGTGTACATTTCCCTCATCAGGTTTAATGAGGGACTTTTTTTGTAAATGGCTTTTGTTAACAACAAAACCATACTTGCACAGCCAAAGAGTATAAAAGCCACAATTAATTTAATTAAACGACTGTTGCTTCTCCTTATCTAAATCGAAGTCGGCAGCGTCTCATATCGACAAAGCCATAGTCTACAAGACTACTATAGCAAGCGAGGATAGCAAGTGAGTTAAGTGATCTAGCCTACTCAAGTTTCTTTTTTTTGTTGTATTTGCATGAGGTAAGAAATCCACTTATATGTGTTTTCCTTATTGGGTAACAGAATCTATTTCTACTATAATCTCATTGAACCCTAAAAATATTTGAAACTTAATACTATTGGGATACAGGAGATTTTATTTGAGTTTTGTGTTTTTATTCTTCAAACCCATGGGATTTCAATCATGTAATCTTCTTTCAACTTTTGATTCATTCATTACTATGGAGCTTTATCTTCATAACATGTGGTCTCTATCATTCTTATTTTCTAAAATCTGGAATACGCAAGTCTTAGATTCACAAGAAATTTTTATTCTAGGGTTCAAATCAAGTATATTAAAGAATGAAACTAATATGAGATTTGGTATGAATACAATAAATCCTACATCATAAATTGATAAATGAAAAAAAAAAAAAGTTTCTTTGCATGATTTTGAAATTATGGCTTATCCTTTATCAGTAGAGAATGGACGGACTAAGTTGCATAATGAGTGTGACTAACGAGGATCTGCAGCAAGGACAATTGTTATGCATTGTTTCCTTAAAATTTCCTTTTCCATAATCATAAGTTGGGACTGTGAACCATGGTTTCATTACAATTCTTAAATTGTATTATTTTACCCATGTTCAGGAATTGACACAACGTTTCTCCAAGACATATGGGAAACACATTAAAACAAAGATTGAATTATCAGTTGGATGGATCTTGGCCTGTTAAAATTGAGACTGATATTGACCGTGGTCTTATTGTCCTTTTAGAAGGAATGGATGAAATATTTGACCATTTCAGAGTTAGGTCTGACTATGAGATTTCCATAGTGTTTATTTGCTCTTACCACTTGAACGCTATTGACAGTGATTTTCACAAGTGTACGAAATCGTAACAAGTAATATAGAATGAGAAGAGTATCATATCCACAGGGATTGTATACCAAGTACCAAAATTTTCTGAGGGCTATGAGATTTCCATAGTGGGTTTTAGTTGCTCCTTACGCATTGAGACGCTATTGCGAGCAGGTGGCATGTATATGCAACCAAAGTGTTATCACGCGAATCGGGTAACAAGTAATTATAGAAATGAAGGAAAGGAGGTATGCATATCCAGTGCGAGGTTCTTATGTTATAGCCAAGTACCAATTATGTTAAGCGCTATTATTATTTAGTAACAGGAATATAAGGGGAATTGAATTTTAAATGGAAATTTAAATTAAACAAATAAAGAGAGCAAAGGAGAATGCAGAAAGCAAGGCAATATTTAAAGGGGAAAGAAATGCAGGGAAATTTAAGCTAACTAAAAGGGATTTTTGACCCTTCCACGTTCAGGTTTCTAGGTAAGATTTATTTTTTTATGAGCCGCTCGTTAATCCAAGGTTTTTTTATTATTCAAGTAGGGGGGATACAACCCCTAAACATCAACTAAACATCAGCTCTTTCGGACGGGGAAATGTTTTTGTTAGTGCGTATTTTTAGAATTCGGTTCTAAGATTATAACGCTATCTTCGCCAATAGGCGGCAATGCAAAAGACCATGATTAAACCATTGAAGCTGTTTTATCGGTTTTAGTTATGGGGAATTCATATACTCTCAGGGTGCATTAATTTTAACTGAAAAACCCGCCGCATTAGAAGTCGAAAAACATAATAACTTCTGTGCATCATTTATTATTCTTAATGTAATTTATTAGCCCCTTATTCCATATCAAAAAACCCTTCTCCCGATAGTCTTAATGAAATAAATCAATCCACGGAGGAGAGAACTCTTGCCGAGGGGAAAAGCATTATAGTTCAATAATAAATTAATATCATGGAGAACAAGGAAAAGCCAAGATCTAATATTTATAAATATCGGAAATAATCAAAAGTGTAAGCTAAGCATTGCTAAAGGTCCCTAGTAAATGAGAGTTTGTCGTATCAACATAGTTAATTAAATAACTCAATCTAACTTGTAAATATGTTTTCTCATAAATCAGTTGAATATTGAAAATAAACAAGGAAAGAGTTTTAAAGAAATAAAAACTAGTTTTGAAAATGATTTGGCTGTGTGGCGGGCTGTCGCTTGAATCTTGACACAAAGTCCTGAATTACGTTTAAGTTTTGAGAGAGAGAGAAAAATAATCAGAAACAAAAGAGTATGGGAGTTAATCATTACAATAGAAATGGATCCTCTTTTTTGGACTATGGGCGTAACAATAGAGCTAGTGGTCCTCTTACATTTAAATATTAGACTTTCTGGGTAATATCTTCGTTGTTCGTGTTGCAGGAGAAAAGTGGAATCTTTAATTGAGTAAAGAAATCTTTGTGAAGATAGGAAACTTCTTAGGCTTATGTATTTCTTCCAAATTAAGGACTGCTGCCAGCGTCTAAGATAGCGATTTAAAACTTGGTTTTGGTAATATTAAGAAAAGAGATTCTCATTTGCGAGGTCGCATACAAGCGGTAAAGTCGGGCCTTGGAGATTGACATTCGCCCAATGCAATTTTATCGTGGTTCTTCGCAGCCACGGGCATTGAACTATCTTGGCGAAGGGCAAAAAAAAACGGGTCGAGCTTGGGTAGGCAGTGCCCAATGCAAAATCTGGTCTTCAGCACGGGCATGCTATCTGGCACGGCTTGGGTACAGTCTTTTCTGCATTTTTGGCTGATTTTCTATAAAAATTCTATAAAATTCCTCAAGATCAAGTAAAATATGATTCAAGGAAGCTTTGAACAAAAACATAAATAAAAACTAATTAAAGTAATTAAAAATACTAAAAATCCTAATAAAAACTATATTAAAAATACTAGAAAAATAACACCTATCAGCTATTGTGTTTGATAGGAATGGAAACTCTGTCAAATAGCCACCTGTCCCAGATAACAGGAGTCTCGTGAAATGGATATTTGGTCGTAACAATCAAGTGCAAAGAAAAATATCCCTTAAAGTCATGTGTCAGGTGCATTCTCACCATCTGAAGTTCCCTTTCATTTCAATCATGAGAACTAAGCACTGAATTCCAATGTATGGTTGCACCTTGTTTCTATCTAATTTTAGATGTTATTTGCCTATTGTGGACACTAATGGATCTTGCTTGCGTCTCACTGATAGCCTTGACTCAACTGGTCTCTGAAATTACAAAAAAACCAAAATGTGCCCAACTTCTAAGACACTATTTAGCAAGAGCCCTACGACCAATGCAAATACTGAGAAAAATGCAGAAAATCATCGAGATTGGGCAAGCAAGTTATAGTATTATGCTTTATGGGGCTACATGACCACCGCCAAATCTATAAATGGGGCAACTCCTTATTCATTAGTCTACAAAATAGAAGTCGTGCTATCAACGGAAATAGAAGTGCAGTCCTTACGCATAATGATGTAATCCAAGATTCCAGAGTATCAATGGGCAAAGAATCATTTTCAAGAACTAGCACTCCTGGATGGAAAAAGGCTTATGCCTGATTCATGGATTAACTGTATAAAAGGAGAATAGCTAAGCACTTCCAATAAGAGAGTTCTTCCGAAGTCACTCAGAGTAGGAGACCTGATCCTGAAATAGATACAGCCAAACATTCATGAACTGAGGAGGAAGTTTAAGCCTAACTGAGAAGGTCCATTTCTGATCAAGAAAATGTTTTCAAAAGGTGCAGTGAAGCTATCGAACATTAAAGGCAATGAGTTTTTAGAGCCGTTCAATTTGGATAAGCTTAAGAAATTTTATATACAAATCGAAATGTTTATGGTAAAGCCCAACTAATAAATTCACCTTTTGTGTTCTTATTAACTTTAAAGCTTGTTGTGTTAAGTTCTTATTAACATGCAAATGATGTGAATCTGCATTTGTGACATAGAATAGTAGGAAATATATCAAGCATTTCCAAGCAAATGACATTTCATCCATAATAAGTGCATACATTCATATAATTGCACTATCAATAAATGTCTAGTACATTTCATTAGAAAAGCAAGATAGATGCATCTACATGCCAGGTCCTAATAGAAATCTAATGGTCAACAAATTAATTAACTCCAAATCAGCACCGACTTCAGAATAGGCCTGTAGCCATGAGCGGTACAAATATGAAGAAGAGGTAATGGCCACATCAGAAATAGGGACAGCCATGCGACTGGCCCAAGTGGAAGTAAAGCGAGACAAAAATCATGGAGTAATAAGTCCACCCTCAAATCGAGTGTAATTAGGGATAGCCTAATGATGACTGTACTGCCTCGCTACATAGCTGGGATAATAAGCCACTGTCATGGTTAATCTACACAGGGGCACGCAAAGCATGTAGGAAGAAACTGTGACTTGCTCTATGTACCACCAGGGGCAAGTCCATCTGATAGCCTCAGAGCTGAGATCTTGAAAGTCAGTAGTCCAATCTTCAACAGTTTTACCAGTCAAACGGCGATGGCGTCGAAAATAGACTCGCGGCCTATAATCAAACATTAGATGGTCCGATGGTGGGTCCATCACCTGAAGCTTCTCAAAAGCCCATAACTGTAAAAAAAATAAAAAAAAAACAAAAAGAAAGAAAAGAAAAGAAGCTCGTTAAGTAGAAAACCCTCAAGGGCAGCTTAAGCAAAAGTTAGAGCAATATACAAAAAAAAAAGAAGATTGTTAAATTAAAACCCACAAAGGGCAGCTTAAGTAAAAGTTAGAGCAAATAAAAATAATAATAATATGAAGATGGATGAAAATGCATTTACCTACAGTAGAAGCGGGCTCCCCATCGAACCAAGTACTGAGCTAGAGTCTCGAGCATAATCTCCTAGCAAAATGAGTGTCTCAGTAAGAATAAGTGGGAACGGCGTGTGTCGCCTAGCCATCTGCTCGACTATGGGCACCAGCCAAAGGCTACCATAACGGTCAATATTGGCTCAAAATGCAGAAACAGATGAGTGGAGCCCCATACGGGCTAGTGCAGTTCATACGCAATGCATAGCCTACGAGTGGCTGCAAGGGCATGACATCAGCTCCGAAGTCATAAGTTGGAATCTCATAAGCTAAGATACCAAATACAGGTAGAATCATCGAGGCAGGGTCAATGTCTAGCCGAGCCATCCCAGGAACTTCTTCAGTTGGGGTATATCCTCCCGAAAATGATGCTGAACTCCTCAAATAATGGACAAATCTCAAATTCGTTGTGACGAAATAGGTTGTCCAAAGGGTCAAAGTGGTTAATCAACCATTACAGCAGTACGGGTTGGACCCGAATGTTTCGATAGTAACAAAGCCCGTTAAGTTCAAAAGGAGAAAGCAAATCCAAGTCTTCCCGGATGAAACTGCGGAGCAAAGCTTCAAATGTAGGTGCTAAGGGCCGATCCATGAGGAATGGCAAAGAAATGACGACTTTGGGGAAGTTTTTGAGTTGAAGCTTCATCTGGAACGAGAGGAATAGACTTTTGAGGCTTGTATAACTATTATGGGTTTTTATAACATAGCCCAAAAATCACCCGAAGCTAAATTTCTTCCTAGTTTTTGATTTCAAACCTAATATTTGCATGTTTTTAGTAATTATAATGCAAAAAAAGCAAGGAAAAGAGTTACAAATTACCTCGGACAAGCCGCAATAGAGGTGGCTCGGTAAATTATGCCGCAGGCTGATAGAAGTCCCTGTATCAGGAATAAACTCTTGCAACTTCATACCATAGCTCACAGGTCGAGTCACGGGATTGATCACCTCATCCCCAGGAAACCAATCAGCAACATTCTCGACAGCCATAAGTCTTGGTTGAGAGAAAGAAGAGAAAGTGAGTTTTCAAGAGAGTTTTGAAAGTTAGGTTAAAAGTGACAAATGAATGTTACTTTCACCTTTTTATTAAAAAAAAAAAAGTTAAAGTGGGCCTATGGGCCCAACTTCGGCCATTGGGCCATAATGGCCCAAAGGCCCACCTACTGCAACTAGCTCTCATGCTTAGCCGGTAACCCGTCAATAGCCCGCCACCTAAGTAGGGGCAATATATCGCTAGTCACAGGTAAGTTTTCTCGTTTTGTGTGCCACAGCACTATTTTTAATAAATTCACACAAAAAAATGCATAAATTCATATAAACTCACACAAGCTCATGCATTTTTATTATGCAAAATCACGCTTCGCATGTGCAGACTTTTCCGGGCCTAATCACGAAATTTCTAACTCTAACCATCGGCCAAAGGCCTATTTTCATGTGAACAAAAAATTGCTTTTTGTAGGTACCTCCCCAACCGAAGCATGGCACTGTAAGTCCCTTGAGGCACCGTAAGTCCCTTGAGGCAACCTAAGTCATCCCAGTGGGTGCATCTAAACCCTTTAACGAAGGCACACATCCATTGAAGCCACCAACAATCACCATGATGCAGCTCATTTGCATTTCATGTCCTCAGTAACAACCTCCCATAGTGGAGTATTTCAAAATCAAGCCGTCCAAGGTGATGCACCTAAGCCTTTGAAAGAAGGCACACATCCATCAAAGCCATCGGCAACCACCATGGCGTAGCTCATCTGTACTTCATGTCCTCAGTGATAGCCTCCAATAGTGGAGCATTTCAAAATCAAGTCATTTTAGGTGGCGCACATATGCCCTTCAAACAAGGCACACATCCATTAGAGCCCCCGACAACCAACATGGCGCAGTTCATCCGCACTTCATGTCCTCAGTGACAACCTCCCATAGTGGAGCATTCCAGAACAAGTCATCCCGGGTGGTGCACCTAAGCCCTTCAAAGAAGGCGCACACCTGTTGAAGCCACCGACAATCACCATGGTGTAGTTCATACACATTCCATATCCTCAGCGACAAACCTCCCCAGGCAGAGCATTCGAGTTAAAACTGCTGAAATGGCACCCTACATCGGCAAAGCCGCTAAAATGCCGCACTTCATCCATCCAAGTCGTTCAAAGAATGCAAACCAGGTAAGCATTTCTTACTTGCGCGTCTACTTTACATTTTGAAGACATCTTGCTTAAAAAGCAAAATATTATCAAAGTGGCGGCAAAATGTAGACGCTCAAATTTTGCCTCTAATGGCTTAGTGATGATAAATATTTTTTAACATAAGTTTGGATCGGGATTCCTGATCATCCCGATTTTTGGACCATTGGTCCGTGGCTAAGATAATACACGTATTTAACCATTTTACTTTTTCGGTTCACCGAGCATTTCATGATGAAACCGAGGCCAAGAAGCTCGGTGCACCACCTCATTTTGCGTGCCATCTGGTCTAATTTTATAAAAATAGGCCCGGCCTTATTTTGGGACCCACTGGTGGCATTTTTATCATATAACCCTAAAATAGGGCAACACATTCTCATTTGTCTTTTCGGAAAACCTTAAGGAAACTCTACCATTCTCAAAACTCAATTAAAATCAAAACAAAACTTGTGTTTTCTCTTTGGTTTAGGTTGTGATTGTAACACCCCTTCCCGGTCCACCCGTAAACCCGAATAAACCGAGTCGAGACGTTACAAACTGGTTGACTGTATGGCCTGACATGCTGAAGTTTTTTATCATATAACCCTAAAATAGGGCAAACACTATTACTCAATTTGTCTTTTCGGAAAAACCTTAAGGAAACTCTACCGATTCTCAAAACTCAATTAAAATCAAAACAAAAACTTGTGTTTTCTCTTTGGTTCTAGGTTGTGATTGTAAACACCCCTTCCCGGTCAACAAACCCGGTAACGCCTAATTAAACCGAAGTCGAGACGTTACCAAACTGGTGACTGTTATTGGCCTGACATGCTTGAAGTCATAATGTATATTGGAATATTAAATAGCCATGCTGATGTTGTTATTACAAAAATAATTGATAATTTATATTACAAAACATGATACTAGATTGTCAAAATGAAATGGGCCCAACTGTGTGCCCTGTTACATGCATTTAAAAGGGATAGGACAAAAGATACACATTTCTCCATCATGAGTAGCTACCCTTGAAGATGAGTCTTCTACAGATGAACCCCTGCTACAGATATAGTAAGCTGACTTCTCTAACGGGTCCAATACTCAAAAACCTTGCGAGTTTAAAACAGGTAACTCGCTGAGCAAATAAAGGCTCAGTGGATATTGACCTCAACAGATGAAAGAAACAATTAAAACACATACATGGTATTTTAGAAAGAACCATGTAAACCACAATATGGCACCATATAAAGCACACACATCATTGTACTTTCAGAAATACCTTGATATCTTTGTACTGTTTATAATACTGTATAAATTCATGAAATGTTTATGTCAAGATATCTGTATGGCTTCCATAAGGTTTTTATAGTGAAACCGAAAGTAAGTAATAAGAAAAACTGTATGAAACTGGATGAATACTGTATGCTTAGGCTGCTATGGCCCATATATTATATCCATATCCAAATCAAATCGGCCTGTAGGCCGGAGTATCCAAAAGCTGTATGGGGTGCAGATCTGCTATCTATGTCGCCGGACATAGCCTTATCTACATGGTTTTCTAACCTAACCTCAATGGAGCATTAATAGTTGGTTATTGTAGCATAATGTTGGTATGTCAATAATATAACACAACATCATATTCATAGTTCATAACTTCATAAATCATAATGTTTATTTGATTTCACATCATTTGCGTGCTTGCATGTTGTTTTAATACATAATTTAATGTTGTATTTTGGTATTAAGATGATTGGAGGCATATAAGTGAAGCAAAGGAATACAATTGCATTGAAAAAGAAGTCCAAAGGTGCATGAAAACACAAGTCGCGAGCGCGCCTTGCAAGGTCGCGAGCGCGTAAAGTACCAGATGAGAGACAGTGAGTTATCGTAAAGCACCAGATGAGAGACAGTGAGTTATCGGGCACAAGTCGCGAGCGCGTACTTGAAAGTCGCGAGCGCGTAGAGTGCAAAAGGAGAGACAGTGAGTTCCCAGGCCAAATTCGCGAGCGCGCGGTGAAGGTCGCGAGCGCTTACAGGCCAAGGGCCAAGTCGCGAGCGCGCACTTGCAAGTCGCGAGCGCGAGAAGGGCCAAATGAGAGGCAATAAGGTTGCGAGCACAAGTCGCGAGCGCGTACTTGAAAGTCGCGAGCGCGAGATGTGCCAAATAAGAGTCAGAGAGTTTCAGGTGAGAGTCGCGAGCTACAACTCCGATTTGGATGATTCAAAAACCCATGTTTGTCCCATATTCTTAATATAGCAACTCCGATTTTGGATGATTCAAAAACCCATGTTAAAGCCTACACATAGAGGAACAAAATAACTCTTCTATGACACTTCCTAATTCATCATTAAATGGGGTCAAAATAAGATGAAGTTACTGTAAAATTTCCAACAAAACCCTGTTTCAGCATAAACTCACTATTTACTTCATTTATTCAATACCTCCCATGTTTCTCCCTGTTTCCTCCCATTACCAAGTCCCTCCCACTCAACATGAAGCAAATATTGTTCTCATGTAGCAAACACACACACAATTCTCATAAAGAATGGTAAAGGAAAAGAGGAATATCAACCTTTACTCCAAAAAGCTTGAGCTCTTCTTTAACTTCTTTTTTCTACACTCTTTTGAACTCCCTTCACTATAATAAGAATTCTTATGAATTCTAAAATAAATAGACAATGATTCAATTATGAACTCAAAGAAGGTGTTACTTACTTGGATAGAAGAAAAAATTGGAAAGTTAAGGCTTAACTACCATTAAAATTGAAAGAAGGTGAAGAGGAAAGGAAGAAATGAAGAAGATGAAAGATAAGATGAAAATGGGAAAGTGAAATGGGTAAAATGCAGGGTAGGCTCTAAAAATATCCATGACTTTGTGTGAAAAAGTTCAAATGGTAACTCAATTGTAAACAGCTAAACAACTTAATACCAAACTTGATCTTTAATGCACATAAAATCCTCACCCATATGCCTTTGATCTTTTTCTCTCACTCAAAGTAACTCACTTAATAACCCATTCTACCCCAATCGGGTTTGGGTTCAACTCGACTCAACTCGACTACTCGACTCTATGCTAAGACTCGACTCGGTAGGGATGTCACAATTCTCCCCTCCTAATAAAAAACTTCGGTCCGAAGTTTACCTGTTTGAACAACTGCGGAATACTGTTGTCGCATGGTGTTCCTTCAGATTCCCAAGTTGCCTTCTTCTGTCTTAATGATTCCTCCAAAGAACTTTTACCAATGCCTAATTTTCCCTTGTTCCGCAATTCCTTAGTTTCTCTCTAGCTAAGATCTTGAACTGGTTTCTTCTCATAGGTGAATCCGGCTGAATTTCCAATCTCTTCTCGCTGATAAACACGTAGTGATGGGGTCTGATCTGGTATCTCCTTAACATGGATAACGTGAAATGGACATTATCGAATTCGATCTAAGGTTTGAAGTAACGCTAGGCCGATAGGCTCACATGGTTCCCTATCACGTTCAACAATCTCGTATGGACCAATGGAACCTAGGGCTAAGCTTACCCTTTGTCCAAACCTTAGAATCTTTTCCATGGTGAAACTTTCAGTAATACCTTATCAACCCACCGAGTAACTCAGATATCCTTTCTCTTTAAATCAGCATAAGACGCTGTCGATCGAACTATGTTTCTCTTCTTTCAGGTTTTCTGATGATGCTTGTCACTTTCTCTTCTGTTTCTCTAACCAAATCTGGACACCAAAATCTTTCTTCTCAACTCAGATTCTGTCTAACAAACACAGGGTCGCCTACATGGGTCTCTCCTGAACCCATACAATCTTTCATATGGTGCCATGTCTTAATGCTTGATTGGTAGCTGTTGTTGTAGGCAAACTTCCAATGAGAGGTACATAATCTGTCCCAATGGCTTCAAATTCTATACACACATGATCTCATCATGTCTTCCAGGATTTGAATGACTCTCTCTGAATTGAACATCTGTTTGAGGATGAAATGCTAGTGCTGAAAATGCAATTTCGTTCCTAATGCTTCTGCAGTTTACTCCATTTTCGATGTAAACCTTGGATCCGATCAGATATACATTGGATGATGGAACTCCAATAGTAGTCGAACTATTTTCGCTAACCATAAATGGTCTGCTAAAGAGAATAGTCCATCCGAACTGGTAGGAAGTGTGCGGACTTAGTTAATCTGTCCACGATCACCCATACTGCATCATGCTTCCGCTGCGTCTGAGGTGATCCAGTAACAAAATCCATCGTGATCTGATCCCACTTCCATGTTGGCACTGTTACTGGATGAAGTAACCCAGCTGGCAATTGATGTTCTGCTTTTACTTGTTGACATGTTAAACATCTTGTTACAACATTTCCGATGTCTTTCTTCATACCCGGCCACCAATAACCTTTCTTCAAATCGTGATACATCTTGGTACTACCTGGTTGCATTGTGTATGGACTGTTATGAGCTTCATGTAGAATCTTTTGTCTAAGCTCCCCTATCTGCGGTACAACAACTCTGTCTTCATAAAACAATACTCCAACAAACTCTGTCTTCATAAAATAAGACTCCACTGTCTATCCGCAAATCTGAATTTCACCACCATGATCTTCCTGTACTTGTTTCAACCCATAGTGCTGTTTGTGCATCTTTCTTCTGTGTCTTCTGCAACTTCCTGAACCACAGATGGTTGTTACTTGCATCTGTGGCTAGAAATAACTCCCTGGTTGTTGCAATCCATGTATTCTCATTTGCTCTCAAGCAAAACAATGATCACGGCTAAGGGGCATCGCTACCCACATTAAGCTTTGCCCGGCATGGTAATTAAGTGGAACATACATCGGGATAATTAGCCAAAGTAGCCAGAATCTGCATCCACTTCCGTTGTCTTGAATTCAAATCTTTCTGTGTCGGTAAATACTTTAAACTCTGATGATCTGTATAAATGTGACACTTTTCATCGTACAGATAATGCCGCCATACTTTGAATGCTAGAACAATGGCTGCCAATTCTAAATCATGAGTTGGATAATTCAATTCATGTGGCTTCAATTGTCTGGAGACATAAGCTACCACTTTTCTGTCTTGTATAAGTACACATCCTAACCCAGTATGAGAGGTATCACTGTAAATCTCAAAGTCTTTACCTGACACTGGCTGAGTCAACACGGGTGCTTCAGTCAACTTTTTCTTCAAAGTGTCAAAACTCTGCTGACACTTATCATCCCATTGGAATACAACTGCTTTCTTCAATAATCTTCTGCTTTCTCAATAATCTTGTTTTAAAGGTGATGCAATGATGAGATCCCTTTACGAACGCTTCTGTAATAGCCCGGCTAAATCCAGAAACTTCGAACTTCTGTGACGTTTCTGGGGTGGTCTCCAATCAACAATAGCTTCAATCTATGAGGATCCACTCTAAAAAATACCCCCTCGCATGACACCACATGTCCTAAGAAAGAAACTTCTTCCAGCCAAAACTCACACTTACTGAAGTTGGCATACAACCTGTTTAGTCCCTCAGTGTCTGAAGTACAATCCGCTAAAATGTTTAATTAATCAACCCTGTCTCTAGAGTAAGCACCAAAATGTCATCTATAGAGACACCACCACAAATTGATCCCGATATGAATGAAACACGCGATTCAATGAGATCCATGAAAACCGAGCTGTGCATTTTGTGAGACCGAAATGGCATGACTAAAAAATTCATAGTGACCATATCGGGTATGAATGCAAGTCTTTAGCGATATCTTTCTTCCTTTATCCGCAACTGATGGATCTCGACGCTAAGGTCGATCTTAGAAAAACATACCTGCACCTTTTAGCTGATCCAAAACAAATCAATCGAAATTCGAGGCAATGGATACTTAGTTTCTTGGATTGTCAGTTTGTTCAGTTGTCTTGTAGTCCAATGCAGCAGTCCTGAATGATGCCATGAATGATCCATCTTTCTTCTTTACAAATAACACCAGTGCTCCCCAAGGTGATACACTGGGTCTGATAAAGCCTTTATCCAATAACTCCTGTAGCTGAAGCTTTAACTCTTTTAGCTCTGCTGGTGCCATTCTGTGAGGTGCAATTGATACTGGTGCTGCTCTAGGATAGACATCTATGGTAAACTCCACTTCCCTCCTTGGTGGTAACCCTGGTAACTGTTCTGGAAACACATCTGGATAATCACACACTGTTGGTATATCTTGCACTTCTGACTGTTCTTTCTCTGCTTGTAATGCACATACCAAGTATGTGCTTCACAAACCTTTCTGAATTAACATTCTCGCTGCATGGCTGATATCACATATTACCTAGAAAATCTCGCGCTTTCCTGACTACTGTAATCTCTTCCCCTGCTGTTGTATATACATGTCACCCTTTTCTTTGCACAATCAACTATAGCCTGAGTCTGGATAGCCAATCCATACCCGATATAACATCAAATTCTCTAAATGGCAATCATAAGATTCCTGGAACTCTTTTCCATGAATAACAATTGGACATCCTTCGACCACTGTATGAGTTTTTACTACATCTCCTAATGGATTTGTAACCAACATACCCTGACTCACATATGCAACTTTTAACCCTTTAACCCAAGGTTTAGGTACACTAATGTATGAATGAGATGAGCCAGGATCAATTAAAGCATAAATTGTATGATCACATAAGGAAAACTCACCAACTATTACATCTGTAGCTTCCTCATCTTCCCTGGTTCGCATAGCATAGACCCTGGCTGGACCTCTTGTATCAGGTCTGTCCACAGTCTCTGACTGCTGTCTCTGCCCTCCTCCGGAGCTCTTCCACCTCTATCCGTCTGCCTGCTATGAACCTGTGTAGGAAAGCTTTTGCCCTCTTCGGCACAATCTCTTCTTCTGATGGCTCTGATGGCTCCGCATTCCTAAATTTACCCAGTCACCACCAACAGATACTCCACCATGCCGTCTGCCACATGCTCACAAGGTGGAAAAGTATAACTCAGCTGACTCTGTGACTCTAACGGTGGCCTCTACGCAGTTCCTCTGCCTGAACCTCGACTACCACGGCAAGAAACTAGCCACAACTGATACCGCTGGGCGCGTTAGCACCTAGCATGAGCCTTGCTAAAGGGGAAAGGGAGGCCTAGAACCAGCTGAAATACTAGCACCTCTGAATCTCTTACTCTCCAACTGATATGTACTGGGTGCACTCTGAGTCTGGTCTCTCTTCTGCTGAGACCGCTGGCATCTGGTACACTGACTGGCCTGAATGCGCTCTATCTCTTGAGCTACCTCTACCAAAGATGAAAACTCTCTGAATCTGGAAACTACCACTCCCATCTGAATCTCATCGGTCAGGCCTTCCTGGAACTTTTTACACCTCTCGGCCTCTGTAGCCACTATCCGGTCACCATACCTGCTGAGTCTGGTGAATTCTCTTTCATATTCTGTAATATTCGGCAACTGACATTCTGTTATGCCTCAGGTATAAGAATTCTTTCCTTCTTGCATCTAGATAAGCCTCTGTGATGAACTTCTTCTTGAATTCATCCAAGAAAAATTGCCATGTATGCTGCTCTGCTGATACCCACTGCTGAACAGTAGTCCACCAGGTATATGCCTCATCTATGAGCAATGATGTGGCACAGATGTGGCACAAACCAACTTATCCTCTGGTGTACATTGTAATTGTTCCAGAACTCTCGATGTCCCATCTAACCAATACTCAGCTCTTTCTAGACTGTCATCCTTGTTAGCACTGAATTCTTTCGCCCCATATTTCCGAAGCTTCTCTAGTGGGGGCTTTCTTTTTCTTTCTACTACTATTGGTGCTTGAGGCATAACCCCTGCAATCTGTCGAAAAGTATCCGCAAGTTGCTTTAACAACATCTCTTGACCTGGTGCTACTGGAGCCTCACCCTCCACTGGCCTGGAGGCGTGTGACTCACTCTCACCTTCCTGTGACATTCCTCTAAAAAGAACAAAACAACTGCTTAGTTCATCAGGGTATGACATGGCATGCGTACACTTTACTGACCTTATGCATGCGAAGCCCGGTGGAAACTTAACCTTCAGGCTCGTGGTGATACCAAAATGTGTAAACAACCCTTTGCCGGTCCACCCGTAAACCCGAATAAAACCGAGTCGAGACATTAACAAAACATGGTTGACTGTTATTGGCCTGGAATGCTGAAGTCTAATGCTATATTGAATATAATAAGCATGGCTGATGTATGTATACAAAAATTAATGTAATTTATATTTACAAAACATGATACTAGTGTCCAAAATGAAATGGGCCCAACTGTGTGCCGTACCTGTACATGCCATAAAAAGGGTAGACAAAAAAATACATATCCAAATGAGTAGCTACCCTGAATACTGAGTCTTCTACAGATGAACTGCAGCAGTTGCAGGCTGACTCTCTACGGTCCAATCTCAAAACCTGCGAGTTAAACAGGTAACTCGCTGAGCAATAAAGCTCAGTGGATATCTCAACACATAAAGAAACAGTTAAGCACATACATAGATAAAATGAGCATGTAAATGCATATGGATAACTAAACATATAAGCACATATAGCATGATCCTTTCCTTATACCTTGATTATCTTTCGTACTGGGTGATAAGACTGTATGATTCATGAAATGTTATGTCAAGATTGGCTCCATAAGGTTATAGTGAAACCGACAGTAGTGATAAGAAAAACTGTTATTTGAAACTGCGATGAATACTGTAGCTTAGCTACTATGGCCCCATATATAATCCTAATCCACTCAACGGCCTTTAGCCGGAGTATCAAAACTGTATGGGGTGCAGATCTGCTATCCTATTGTCGCGACATAGCCTTATCTACAGGTTTTACCTACCTCAATGGAGCACTAATGTTTGGGTATGTCAATAATATAACACAACATCCAGATTAATAGTTCAATAACTTTCATAATTCATAATGTTTATTTGATTTCACATCATTTTGCATGCTTTGCATGTTGTTTAATACATGAATTTAATGTTGTATTTTGTATTAAAGATGATTTGAGGCATATAAGTGAAGCAAAGGAATACAATTGCATTGAAAATGAAAGTCCAAAAGTGCGATAGGAAAACACAAGTCGCGAGCGCGCCTGCAAGGTCGCGAGCGCGGTAAAGCCGTAAAGCACCAGATGAGAGACAGTGAGTTATCGGGCACAAGTCGCGAGCGCGTACTTTCCACCTTGTGCGTAGCCGATGTGGGATTCGCCTAAGGTGTTGTGCCCCAAACCTGGGATGTCACATACGCGAGCGCTTACAGGCCAAGGGCCAAGTACGCGAGCGCGTACTTTAAAGTCGCGAGCGCGAAAAGTGCCAAATGAGAGACAGAGAGTTTGCGAGCACAAGTCGCGAGAACGCACTTGAAAGTCGCGAGCGCGAGATGTGCCAAATGAGAGTCAGAGATTTTCAGGTGAAAGTCGCGAGCGCGCATTTGAAAGTCGCGAGCGCGAGAAGGCAACGCGAGCTCGTCATGCGATTCGCGCGCGCTTCGCGTTTTCCAGCCTCCTGCACAGTTCTGTAACTCTTTTGGTTATATCTTCTCAATATTAACAACTCCGATTTGGATGATTCAATTGGATGATTCAAAAACCCATGTAAAGCTAACACATAGAGTAACAAATAACTCTTCTATGACACTTCCTAATTCCATCACTAAATGGGGTCAAAAGCAAGATGAAGTTACTGGTAAAATTTCCAGCAAGCCCTATTTCAACATAAACTCAATATTTACTTCATTTATCCAATACCTCCCCTGTTCTCCCCTGTTTTCTCACCAATACCAGTCCTCCCACTCAACATAAAGCAATATGGTCTCATGAGCAACACACCACACAAATTCTCATGCAAGAAAATGGTAAAGGAAAAGAGATATCAAACCTTTACTCCACAAGCTTGAGCTCCTCTTTAACTTCTTTTTTCTACACTTTTTGAACTCCCTTCACCTATAAATAAGAATTCTTATGAATTCTAATATCATATTCAATTATGAACTTCAAGAAGGTTTACTTACTTGGATAGAAGAAAAAGTGAAGTTAAGGCTTAACTACCATTAAAATTGGGGTGGAAGAGGAAAGGAAGAAAATGAAGAAGATGAAGATAAAGATGAAAATGGGAAAGTGAAATGGTTATTACGGGTAAGCCATCAAAGAAATGGGTATTGCACGCGGTAGGCTCTAAAATATCCATGACTTTGTGTGTAAAAGGTTCTAAATCGGTACCTCAATTGTAAACAGGCTACAACTTTAATACCCAAGCTTGATCTTTTTAATGCAAAATTAAATCCTCACCCATATTGCTTTGATCTTTTTACTCTCACTCAAGTAACTCCACTTATAAACCCATTCATACCCCAACTTATAAACCCATTCTACCCCAACCGAGTTTGGTTCAACTCGACTCAACTCGACTACTCGACTCTATGCTAAGACTCGACTCGGTAGGATGTCACAGTGATTCATACACTTTCAATCATAAAACACTTAAGTATTCTTTAAAAAGTCCAGAAAGACGTTCATTTAATCTCAAATCAGATTTTTGGATCAAAAACTCAAGTTTTGGGTTTCTCTCATCCATTCTTACAATCCTTGGAGATTTTCAAAAAATTAATTTCTAAGAGCCATTAACTTCTTTCTCCGTCTCTTTTTCTTTTTATTTTGGTGTTAGATCACCATTTTTGGGCCTGGTTGTGAGGGAAATTGGGGATCAACCAAAAAAGAGGTCTGCACTGAAACGGCGTGCTGGGAACCACAATGGCGCGAGCCACTACATGTGGCGTGCGCCACAAGCATGTAGCTTGCGTCAGTTCTTCTCAGACACACTCTTTATGCTCTATTTTCGATCTGTGACCCCCCCTAGCAATGTAAGTGCCTAGCGCCACTATGTGTGGCGCACGCCACACCTATGTGGCACACGCCACTTCTTCTGTGGCACCAGGCACTTCGTTTCAAAGGTCCAAATTGATAAATAACAATAAAACTGACCCAATACGGATAACCAATGGTAAAGCTCCAGACTTTATTGATCTGGGATGCATTTTTTTTCCATAAATGGATTTAATAAACATTAATAAATGAGATTTTAAGTAGTGATGGGTGTATTTGTTCATCATTCATGAACATTAAGACCTTGAACTCTAATCTTGTCTTAATCTTTAAATTATTGCCTTTAATTTAATATCATTTACCTTTTAGCACCTCTTATATTATGTCCTTCATGTTGGATTTAATTTTCTATTGTGGGCTTAATATGTAAAATTAAATACGTACAGCAGTCTAATTGTAAAGTCAATTTCAAATGTGGTCTTGATTGTGAATAAAATGTGGTTTGATTGTGAATAATTGACTATTGAGGTATCAACTGATATAGATATTAAGTGTAGAGACCATTATATAATTTCTATTTTTGTATTAAAGGACCGAAATAGGAATTGTACTAACCGCTAGATACAGGTATACTAAAGGTCGTGGTTTCCCCAGAGGGTTGAATACGATCCAGTTTTACGTTCCTTTCGTACTGCTTCCGCTAAATCGATTCTTCAATCTCTCGGAAAAGCTGCAAAGCTAATTTTCTACACATCAAGGATCGAACCAACAACCGATGTCAGGTACGCAACCTTTTTTTATTCAATCTTATTTTTGTTTGAATCTAGTGGTTTGGCATGATCTGCGGTTATTATGGAATTATTGGAATTATTTGAGATTAATTCTTAACACTTCATTCATGCTCTTTTATTCATTAAATTATGATTATTGTTGTACTGACCTATGAACATAAGCATGCATCATTTAATCATTTGTTGAATGAATGAATGTTTTATGATCATGTGTATGGATTTATGTTTATGTTTATATTATATATGTTATGTTTGTGTTGTATGGATGATTCTTTATTGCTTTAGTTTTATTTTGTTTTAGCTAAATGTAAAGGGTCCTAAATAAATTCTTAATAATTTCTTGTTTGTAATAATTGGTTGGGAAATTTTAATGGATTTGGGGTAGATTGTATTATAGGAAGATTGGTTTGTATTCTTTCTCCTCCGCTTCTTGTGGAGATTGGTTGTATTCTTTTCTCCTCCCCGCTTTCTTGTGGATGCCTTATTTTATGTTTTATGTGCTTCACCAATTTGTATGATTGATATGATTTTCAAAAATCGCATTAAAATATGTTTTACATCTCAATTCTGGTTAATAATATTATTAAATCATTAAGAATTAATGGACAACGAGGAGGCCATTTTAACCAGGCGATATGGGTGCCTAATACCTTTCCAATATTGTACCTAACTCCCGAACTCTATCTATGGGTTAAAATCGAGTTAGTCGATTCCAAAGAATCGATTAATTCGAGAATTTTCCCTAAAGAGGGTGGCGACTCCTAAAACTAAAATTCTTACTAATGTAAGAGATCTTTTTACAAATCCCTTTTTCGAAAGGATCACCATTTCTGAGGATTAATAAACGGATTTAATAAAAGAAAACTATTTTATTAAATAAAATCAACCAAGCCTGTTCCATTTCCATCTTTCCCTTTTTTGGAACGATTGAAAAAATCACGCGTCCTCACAAATATCTTCCATCGGCATTTATGCCATCAACGGGCAGATTACATTGACTAAAATTTATAGACGCCAATACATATACCAAAAAAAAATACCAACTAAGAAGACGGCTATGAAACTTAAGTATTTTCCCTCCCTGCAATTTACAATTGCAGATTCATCCCTTACTTCCACTTCAACTTCGTGATAACCTGTATTGTCAATGGTCGATATTGGATATTCAATACTTTCCTCATTTCCTCCTTTAGATCTTACCATGCTTGATTCCAAGTGTAACACCCACCGGCCAATCCCGGAGAACCAGACGGCAGATGCCACAATCGGTGCCGGAGCACCGTCTTATATCACTTATTAAAGCTAGATCACGAGAAACCAACGACAGATGCCAACAATCTCGTGCCGAGCACCGTCTTATACACTTATTAAAGCTACGATCCAAATTACGAAGGCGTTAAATTTTCACTAGGAGCCAAGTACTCCATTGATGAACATTTTGTTTTGATTTTTGTTTTTTTTTTTTTGGTTAGATGAAAAATAATATGTTAAGGAACTATTCCTACGAAATTTCACAAGAGTATCCCCTACAAAATTAACTTGCCACACAAAGATAAATATACACCTTCCAATTTTTCTCTCCCGCCCTTTCCAAACCCCAAAACTCCAATTCAACATAAATACATACTACAAGCTACTTTCTCTAAATACTCCATCAAACATACGCATCATGCTAGTCTAAACACATTCCTCTTGTCACAAGGCGAATTAGTTATAATCATCCACTACACCAAAAAATTATTAATAGATGTTATTCCTTCAATAATCATTAACTCCTTAATAACATTAGTAACTTGCATTATATCATACAACCTCAGTTAACTACAATCTTTCTATCCTACATGCCTATAAAAATCACCACTTAACCCAAAATATCCTACCCCAATGCTTGATCTCTACCTCTGTATGCTTGTCCTCTTAGTCTTGAAGAAACACCTCCGCCTGCCCCTAACCTGCAGACGTGATAAAAAATCAACGTCGCTGAGTGGAAGGACCTCAGTGGTGGCTAGAATAACCAACAATTAGAATTAAATCAGAAAAGTCCCAAGTCAATCTGTAAAATTTACTTCAACTATATATAATACCGAAATCGCATTTATTTAATGCAATACTTTGAAAGCATTGAGAAGACTATAAAATACAGAATATTGTCTGCATTGCTTTTTATGAGCAACAATAACAATCTACTTTCATTTTGTTTCGTTCAAGGCTCATACTCATGTGAAAAATGAACCATAAAGCAGAATTGGATCGTGGGCTTATGTTAGCAGCTACCCCCGATCACCATACTCGTGCCCTATGAAAGCCACCACGTGGTACCATTTGATAAGTCAACCCCCCCATTTCACACAATCGTGGGCCTATGAAGCACCACCGTGGCCTATGAACGCCACCACCCCCATCACACAAATTAAGCGCTCCGCCCTATTGTGATGTGCAGAGCTGATACCCTACGTCATATGATCATTAGCTTCCTACAATAAAGAAATAATCCACATTCTCAATCATACCGAGTCTCATCTATGCAAGTAGTGCCAAATCAAAAATTTCATTCCTTTCATAAAAACAATATGTCTTAATCAAATCTCCTCTGCATTGCTTAGTAGGATCTCAGTTCCAAAAGTTTTATCTCAAAAACACTATATATGTACTATATACTTAACTATAACGTATTCAAAAGTACATGAATCAAGAACTTTTTCAGCATTCCCCTAAAACTTGATCCTCTGCTGGTGTTTTTTAACACATAATTTGAGTTATGGGTCTCCAAATGGAATGAAAATCACAGATTTCAGTTAGAAGCTAAGACATAAATGCTACAACTATGTTCAGAACAGGACCACAGCCCAGATCACAGAGTAACATAACAACAAAAAGGCCCCTCAGAATCACATTGTCCAAAACTCATAAACAGAATATCAAGAACCTTGTATATTTTCTGACGCTATAACCAACAGTTCCAATTGTTTCTTGAAAACACTACTCATCATCTATACTCACCAAACACTCAACGCTATGAAAACCAAATACAGAACAATGGAGAATCTCAAGACACAGGGAACACAACTTTTATGAAGAACTTATAAGCTAAGCCTTATCATTATAGTGGTCAAACCAATGGGCCACTCCATTTTAGTAATGCATGTGAGCCTGACAGCAACAGAGTTCAGTTTGGGTTGTTCAGCCATAACTGCACTATGTGATATCCAATTTGACACAATGAGGATTGGGGTTAGGAAAGATAAAAGTAAAAGCACTATAACTTTTATTTGGAAGAGACTCATAAGATATCGGTTTAGTTTGCCATATTGGAGTGCTGTCAAATATGCACTCAATTAATTTCGCGATATACAGGTAAGACATCCATAACTCAAAGCCAGATTTTGGCGTGACTGTATTTCAATCTCTTAAAGTCTAGGTCATCGCATATACATAGTATTTGGAATTACTGGAACCATGGTTAAAGGAATTATTTTGAAGAAAGCTGAGAGAAAGTGAGACTACACTTTTCATTGAAAAGTCAACAAACAAATGGGGAAGTATAAAGGGTCAAAAATGACTTCTCGAATCCCCAAGACGCGAACACATCTCACATTAAGAAATTCTCACGTCAATTTCAACAAAACAATACAATAAAGTTTCCTCCAAAAATATTACTTCAGATAACCCCCTAATACCATGTTAAAACACACTTTAAACAACGCGTAAAATTATGATTGCACTAACCTTATTAACAAAGCTTGATTAATCTGCTTTGGAAAGCCTGTACTCCTTCGGCTTTTCCTCGTCTTTCCCTGTTGAGGATGGGTTCTCCAATCCTCATTTCAAATGCATAAAACAACGTTTACAAGCAAAATACTTGACAAAAAGAAAAATAGTTTGGTAGCATTCGATTTAATGCATTCTTAATTAACTCTGCATAATGTCTAAAACCCATGTCAAGTCTTATTAACAATTTCACAAGAATTCTCAAAAACCACAATTACTGTTGCTTCAATGGGTTAACTTGTCACGCTCTTCTGCTCTTAATGCACTTAAAATCTTCCAACTTATCTAGCTCCTTATTCTTAAGCATTACAGTCCTAATTCTGCGTTTATTAGGCAGTTTGGATGGTATAATTCTGATGGCTAAGAAATATAGTTTTCATCAGTAACTAAAAAGTAAGGAAGAAAAATGGAAATGGCTGTGGAGAAGATTAAGAGAAGAAGACAAAAATGTTGTTGGGGTTACCTTTTAAGTTGCCAAAGTTCAAATTTGACTTCCATAAAATCATGCAAAATTGTTGGCTAAGATCAAGTCCCTAAGTAATCGTCATCCTATATGGCGCTCCTAATAGTCCTCAAAATAATTCTCTTCTACTTCTTATTTAAACTCCAACCAAATTTTAATTTAAATTAAACTCCTACTAAGAATTAATTCACTGCATTTGATTTCTTTAATATAGCGCACCTACTAAAATATTATGCATGTTGAAATACATAAACTCTCCAAAACGAAATATATTCACTTAAATATTTCTACCCACCTTAAATCATGCAATACATGCTTCCCAAAATAGTAAATAAAATATTAAACTAATGCCATAGTTTATTTTTTTCGGACTAAACATACTTTAATACCAAGTCCCGGACCTATGTACAAATTCACAGCAGTCGTGGTAAAGTCACTTATTACCGACACTAACAAGAAAAATCAGTCTGCTTACACCAAGTTTGCTTCTCTGATTAACCTAGTTGGGCGACAACCCAACTTGCTTGCCTGTCCGAACGAGTAGAGGATTGCTGTTGCCACTGATTCCTAAAAAACAATCTAGTATTAGCTTTCACTCTCTATGTGTGTCGTCCTTGCGCTTTAAGACCTTAGACAAGCCTGTATTGTCCTGCACCTTAAGCTCGAGACTACATCAGCTCCAGTTTCCGAATTCCACAATTTATAACTTTGCTTTTCTTTCTTCGCATGGATTCATATTTGCCAAATAACAATTCTTCTTCTCCTCAATAAGCATCTGTCTGTAGCAATAGATAGCACAAGCCTTGTTGGGTGAATAAAGTTCGGCTTTTTGGGATTATGAAGGAGAGAGGGACTAAAATAATACCAAGTCCCGGACCGATGGTACTATTCACAGATCGGTAAATCACTATTACCGACACTAAAAGAAAAATCAGTCTGTTACACCAAGTTTGCTCCTGCATACCTAGTTGGGGACAAACCCGAACTTGCTGGCCTTTGAACCGATAGAGGTGCGCCACTTGATTCCAAAAACAAACAGTAGGCTTTCACAGTGTCGTCCTTGCTTTCTTAAGACCTAGACAAGCCATTGCTGACGCTTAAGACTCGAGACACACACTCCAGTTTCAATTCCACATATACTTTGGCTTTCTTCTTCCATGGATTCATATTGCAATAACAATTCTTCTCCTCAATAGCATCTGTAGAAGAAGATAGGAGCCTTGTTGGGTGAAAAGGTTTTGGGGGTTAGGGATATGAAGGGAGAGAGAGTGTTTAAAGCAAGCTATAATAAAACATTTTATTTGGGCCTTGAGTTTTGTCAGTTTACCATTATTAAAGTATGAGAAAGATTATAAATTTCAAATTCAAATCTAAAATCATTCATCTAAAAAAAATATTTATTAAGGGCATTGTGGACATTCTATCTACAAAGATTTTAATTGAGTCAGCGTCAACTTGAGCCATTTAACATTGCTCATATTGAAAATATCTTAGGATATCTTCTTTGCTTAGAGTGTACTCCTCAAACTCCTATAAATAAGTTGACATTATTATAGATGACAAACAATCCAATGCAACTAACTCGAATGCACTAATATTTAGTCTATTCCTCATCCCATTTTCCCTCTCTTCTCTGTCCTCTTTTCTTTTCTTAACCCCTAACTTTTTTTAACTATTTTTTTTTTTTTATGTTTTTCCCATCTAGTTCTTTTCTCCTCTGTCTCTATCTTATTCTCACTCCTATTCAAAATAATAGGCTCACGACTCACTAATCCAATCCATTCTTAAGCAACGCTGATAGAGGCAAGCCTAACAGATCTTTACAAATTTCGGACCGAATAATAACTTTGACTATTATACATTTTAGATAGAGTGACTAATTTGTTAATAGAAGAAAACTAAATTGGTTTTTTATTTTTATTTTTTAAAAAAGACAGACTTGCTATTCAAATCAGACATTCATGTTAACATTGAAACTAAAAACTCTCAAAGAAGAGTATATATTAATTTTTGAAGATGCATTTGAGAAATATTAATTATGGAAGTGAAAAAAAAAAAGGAAAAGAAGAAACTGACCAAATGCCAACTTTCCAATAATTATTCCTCTCATTATCTATTTATTTATTTATTTTTATCATTGCTGTAAAATAGATGCATGAATGTAATAGCAGCCTGGCATGCTCAGAAAAGACTCCACCAGAGGAACTAATCCAAATTACTAAAACCGTCATGAGAGTGCTTTATAAACTATTAAAAGTATATGAATTAACAACAACAATTATAATTAATGAGCATTTGACTCTGGAATCCAAAAATCACATGCCATGTCTAACAGTACTGATGATAGATTTTGCATTGCGTGGCATAAATTGGATTTTCCAAATTAAAATATTTCATATTTAAATCTAAGTATTTTAAGACACCAAAACGTTGATTGGTGAACAAAGCTTATTATTATTATAATTACAGTAGAGACAAACACATAATTGCGAAAGAAAATGGGCGGTGTTTCGTATGGACAAGAAATAGAAGAGATGATAGAAGCTTTTATTTATAATTAAAAGAGGTTCGTAAGCTTCTCCTAAGAAAAGACAAATGTAATAAAACTTAATTAATCTCTGACTTCATACACAAAAACAAGTAGCAGCTTTTCAATTATATATCATGCTGTTTCCACTAATTTTTGTGATTATATAGCACTACATGTCATTATCTTCATTCATTTTTTTAATTATCATGTTTATAGTTAAACTTATTAATTTATTTTTCTATGCATAAATCATAAACTTTTAAAGTGATAAAAGAGTTGTTAATCAGTGATATGGTTGGTCTTCTCGCTTATATGAGTAATGGAGAGGTCTCGAGTTTGAGTTCTCTCTATCACAAAAATTTTTATCAATTTAGTGAATCAAAGAGAGAATTAGTTGTTAACATAATTCGCTTCTAATTAATAAAAGAGTTGATAAATTTTGAATTTTTGATGGTATGATGAGAAAAATTTAATTACTATACTACAAATTTAGTGGCATATTATGTTTAAGATTACAAATTAGATTGCTTACTTTTATAAGAGAATAAATTATTATTTGATTTTGGTATAATTAACAAGTATTTTTTTTTCCTAAAGAATGAATTGAATTATCCCAACAATTAAAAAACAATTTTTTCTTTATAAAAATTAAATGGAAATCTCTTCAAATTATTAATTTCAAATTTTTCTGGTTTCTAAATATTGGAGAGGGGATTTGTATTTTATTTTGCTATATATGGAATTGGAAAATGGAGCATCCACCATATTTAAGGAGAGGAGAAGCAGCTCTGTACAGGTGGAACAAGAACAAGAAATTGGCACCAAGAAAAAAAATTATACTATTATCTATCTTGTCCTTGAACTTTAATTAATTTAGGTTCTTAAACATTAATTTATTTCGGTTTTCCTTATTTAATAATGCAACAGAATCCCTAATTATGAGATTCCCGCTAATTCTTTCCTGCCACGTCGCATGTTTCTATGGTCATTATGACTACAGCACATGCACATGTCCACCAAACCAGATGCTATACTATGTGGACACCTAATTGGACTGCTGCAACCCGACAAATTTTATAAAAAAATTCCTTCTAAAAAGTTATATTTTTTACCTCTAACGTTTGAAAAATTTTTGTTTCACATTCCTAAACAATTTTTCTTCGTTCGCTATTGAAATCATAATTTTGAATTTGTCCTAATTTTTCTTTTTCTTTTTCTTTTTTATCGGCAAAATAATTTATTTAATTATATATAATTAAATAAAAAACTTAATAAATCTGAGCATTTAAATCCAAGCCAATACATCCCCTGCACAGAATTAAATTTTGAGTTGGATTTGAATGAATCTTTTTTGAAAAAGAACTAGAACATATTGGAAGACAGAGTTAACAATTGGTGCAGCCTTTTTCAGGGAAAGAAAAAAGGAAAAAGAAACCTCACCATTTCTGATTCAGATAAGCTTTTTATTTATTAGTTCTTAATCTTACCATTAATCAGTAATTTTATGTATGTAAATTATCTTATTCACTGGTAGTTAAGTTTATATGATGGATCAAGAATCATTTTAAAAGTGGCAGTCAACTATTCTTAATTATGTTAATCATTAAATAATTAATTAATGCTTGTGTCGTTATGAATATTAAGCACGGTTTATATTTAATTAATAATGAATTAATTTTTGAAATGAATGACTAATTAGTTGTTAGAAGAAAGTTAAAGATAATTGTAAAAAACTATACATGAAATGATTAATTAAAAATCCGAAACGAAATAAGTTTTTTCGAAAAGAAAGATACGGAGATCATAAAAAATAAAATAGTAAAAAAGTAAAATTGAGGATAAGTGTGGAATATATATAGTACAAAGTGATTGAGACCGCATATTAAACTTTTCTCTTATCATGTAATTTCATTAGTTATGTTACAAAGATATGAAATTTCTGGACCACAATGTCTCGCCTAGTTTGCTAATGCTAGCTAATAAGTTTTTGTTTCACTTGAAAATTGAAGATTGAATCCCTTATATGATTTGGTTGTTTCAATGTCCAAACAAAACTTGAAATGATAGGTGATTGACCAAACATGAGAAAGAGATGAGGAGGAGAATAACATCTATTAGATTTAGGGATTTTACTAGTAGATTAACCTAGAGTGAGCAAAAGGTCGCTTTGGTTTAAATCAAACCAAACCGAGACAAAACATATAAGCCAAAATTTTTTTGTCAATAGACCGAACTAAATTGAAGTTGCTTTCTAAATCGAATCAAACTGGATTGAACCAGTCAGTTTTGTTAATTTTGATTGATTTGCCATTTTGATTCGGTTTTAAGTACAATCGATGAATTCAAACTGAACAATATATTTAGTTCAAATCGAATAAACCGACAATTGCACCTTTCTTGTGAGCTGAACGACCTGAACTGAAATGAGTCAATTCGATTTTTGGTTCGATTCGGTCAATAAGTTTGCACACCCCTAGTAGAGTTACCTGCACAATGCTGCAGACAAATATGAGTTTTTTAATGAACACTGGTTGTTGTTCTGGTATTGAGGCTGAAATATGGGCAGCTTTTGAGGTTTTTCTTTGGCTTTAGAACTGAGTTTTAAAAGTGTTTTTACAAATTGATTCACAAGTTCTTTATCAAATGCTCGGGACAGATAGATTTAAAATTTTCCATTATAGGAATATTTTCCCTGTTTGGATCTTCTTGATGTTCTGAGAAAGTGGAGACAACACATATCTATAAAGACGTTAATTCACTTGCAGATGCTCTCTCAAATGAGGCTTTACTCAAGAGGTTTCATCAATTGGTTTTTGGCATAGACATGTGATGTTGTAAGTTCGAGTTGTTGCCCCGTTAAAAATTAAAAAAATTAATAATTTCGATAAATATAACTTGTATTTTTAAATTCTAAAAAAATTTAAAAAGAAATATCGTAAAATTTCAAGAATCAAATTCAAATCAATATAAATTGTATTTTTAATTTTTCTCCTTTCATGGGTTTGTTCCTTGTTATTGAGGATTTTTTATGTGGGTCTTTTATTTCTCTAACAGTTCGAAATATAAGATGGAGTTGGTTGCTTGTGATTTGAGACTTCAGGTCTTCAAGTTCTAGTAAGTTTCTTGTACCAATGAAGCCTAGTAGTAAACTTTTTTTGCAGATATCAGTTGTAATAAATTTTCGGAAAAACATTATTCAGGACAATATTATGGAAGGTTTTTTTTGTCGTCTTATTCGAAAATGAACCAATTTTTACCTGAAAGATTAATCTCTTCTATCAATATTAAGAACATATCCAAACAGAAGATTTTAATTTTCTATATTTATATTTCTTATTTCTATAGGAATATTATAACGTACTCAACTTATAATTCATTATACTCAACTTATATTCATTTTTAATGAATTGTTATGTTTAAAAAAAAAAAAAATGCATTACCATGGCCTATTCCACCTCCTTATGGAAATAACCAAAAATTTTCATTTCTTCTACTACATCATGAAATTAAAACACTAATTAAACAATCAGCAATTCATGCAAAATCAAAATTAAGTTACTATAAAATTAAAGAATGTAAATTATAGCATGTAAATGTTGTGAATTAAGTAGGGTTTTGTTTAAGTGAAACTTTGTGTAGGATTTAAGGAACTTGAAGAAATAAAACTGGTGGAAAATGTCCCCTTAAGGTTAAGCCAATATAGGAAAAGAAGAAGGAAAGAAGATGATGAGCTGGGAAAATTGGAAGTGTTAGAATTTTTTCTTTGGTGGTTGTGATCGTAATGATATTTAAGGGAAATTCCTGCAGTTTCTCTATGAATTAAATTTTAAATTTTGATATACAAATTGGTTTTATTATATAATGAATGTTGTGAGATTATAAGATTATAATTTTAGTTTTTTTAGCACATAAGGTGGCATTTCTAGTCTGATTTTCCCTAGATTAAACGAGAGGTGTTAAATTTAGTGGTATCAGAGTCAGTTTTCGATATAAGGATATGTGGGTGAGGGGCTCACAAATTGCACTATATCCAAAAAAAAAAGTGCAAAAAATCAAACAAAATATTCTACATAAGATAAAGACATTATAAACCCTATTACAAGATAAAGATAGAGATAAAACGACTAAAAATATTTAGAAAAACAAATCAAATCATAGTTATTAGTTTTGAACCAAATAATATAGATTTGGAATTTATTTCAGAAAAAAACCATAAAATTGCAAAGAAATGGAAATTTTTTTTTAAAAAAAATAGATATAAAAAAATTTAGAGTAGAGCAACGTTACTGTAATTTTATAAAATAATATTCCGATAGCCAATATTTTGCAGTACTATTTAATAATTTATAAAGAATGACTTTTTTTTTTAGTTGTCAAACTACAAATAGTTCTATTTGTCAATATTTTATAATATTTTTTAATAATTTCTAAAACTTGAAAATTTTTATAATATTATCTTATTACAAAATAATAGCTCTGGTAACCAATATTTTATCTGAATTACAAAATGTCTTTTTTCTTTTTTTAAACAAAAAACCATTATAAACTAGTAGCCCAAAATTATACCTTTGGCTTTTTGTCTTTTCTAACCAAATGCAGGACGTTTGGATGCAAATACAAAGATCAAGTACACGAACATCCATGATGCTCAAGTAGATGCTGATCATTGTACTTTGAGCTCTGTGGAATTTGTATTGAGTATTTTTGTGAGTGAGTGAGAAGGAAAGAAAATGAGTTGAAAGGGAGAATATATTAATTAGAGGATTTAGGGTAGTTTGGTCATTATATTAAAAATTAACAGGAAAAGTGTGTTTTTTAGACAGAAAGACTAAGTAATATAACAAAAATTATAAATATTTATATAAATATTGGAGACTACTTAAATAATTATTGCAAACATCATCAACGAAATAATTATTTTCCCTTAGTTTTTGTATAAAAATATTTAAATAATTTATAAAAGGTATTAACTATTTTTCATAACTCAAATAAAGCTAACATCATCTTACTTAAATTTAAGTCACTTCACTGTAGCAAGCATCATAGAAAAAGAGAAACGAACGTATAAAGGTCATCGCAAGTGATAAGAATCGGCTTCTCCTTTAAATCTACGTGCACTTATTAAGTTTTAACAGGGAGAAAGAAGAGTTTAGCGGTGAAGAAGAATAAATGGTGTCCTTTCAAAAGAAAAACGAAAAAGGATAAATAGTGAGTGGGTAGGGTTTCACATTACGTACAAAATAAAAAATATATAAATATTTTTCATAGGAAACACAAGGTAAATAATTTTTTTATTTAAAAAATGTTTCATCCTAATTATGGTCGTTTTCAAACGACAGAATGGGGAAATAAATCAAGTGCATGTAGGCTAGGAATTCCCGAGGTTTGGTTTCAAATTGAAATCGAATTGAAATCAAATCAATTAAAATTTAAACCTTAAACAATAGTTTTTAGGTCTAAACCACAATTAGAACTGTGCACTTAAAGTCCAGTTTTGATTCTTTATTTTTTAAAATAGAATCGACAGTTTTGATTTAAAATTGGTGGTGCTAATTTGAAATCATGAAACTTATGTTTTTAAAAAAACTCTTAAATTGTTTTTTTTGTTTATTATAAATTTTTTAAACAAATTTTAAGAATTTCTATTAAATTAGTTTAATATTTTTCAATATTAATATTTATTAGTATTATTTATTAAAGCTACAAATCAAAAAAAAAAAAAAAAAACTTAAACCCGAAATAAATTATCTAATTTCAATGTCAAAATGAAATAAACAAGAACCAATGGTTCCAAAACCTTTTGATTTCATATTTTCTTGTAATTGCGGCAATTTTGAAATTGAAACCCGTAATTTCTAAAACTGTGTCATGCCTACCATAGAGTTTGCAAAATCACCGAATCAGTTCGGTTCGGTCAGAGTCTTCACAAGGAAATTCGACTGTTGGTTTAAATTTTATTGGTTCGGTTTGATTTTTCAAAAAAAAAATTATGACAACATGGTTTTCGGTTTGGTTTCATATCTGAAAAACTCGGTTCACCTTTTCCAACGAACCAACGGCTTGCTCACTCATTTGACAACTGACAAATCGTGCATATTGATGCCAAATTCCAACGGAAGACGTAAGCCTCAAGACGGCAAAGAAAAAAAATATTCATCCACGTGGCACAACCACATCAGTCTTTTTCTGCTCTGGTGAACTGAATTTATCGATATAAAAAGCCTATATACGCCTACTCTCCTTCTTGTCCACTCAGATTCCCGGAAAGTGAAATTGACTTTCCGGAGAAACAAACACTGCTTCATTTCTTCATTATCAAAGGAAAGGAAGAAAAGACATCAAAAGAGTAGCTCGTTTTGCTCTGACAAAAGCTGAGAAGAGCTAATTAAGGAAAACCGTTATCTATAAAAATCCCAGGTAAGTATATACATTTACTGATCTCTGCTACATATCTTGCATATATTATATAATTCTTGATCTTTATTTATTTATTTATTTATTTTTTTTTTTGCTGATGATGATGATGATGATCACTCTATTTCTTGCTTTACTCCCGCCTTGATCTTTTTTTCTTTTTCTTTTCTTTTAGTATCTTATAATTAAGAAAAAATTTAAGAAATTAGATTCAAAATAGAGTTTTCAGATAATTTTGCATTTGTAGACGAATCTAGCACCGGTTTATTGGTCTTTTCTTAATTTCATGCTATCATCATTAATTAATTAATTAATTAATAATTATTCTAAATTAAAACAAACTAACTCATGGTGTTCTTCTTTTTATAGGGTTATTATGTAATATCTAGTTAACTGGAAATTAAAAAAAAAAACTAACTAAAACAATATCTTTGTGCAATTGAAAATTTAAAAAGAAAAAACAACTAAAACAATAATTAAGAGAAATTTTTGGAATATATATATATATATATATAATTAAATGGCTGTCCTTTCAAAAGAAAAACGATAAGAAGCGCATTGATAAGTATGTGACGTCCGCTGGTTAGGGTTCCACATTATCCGTAGACAAACATAAAAAATAGGATAAATTAGTTTTCGTCATAGCGAAACACAAAGGTAAAATTAATGTCTTTTTATTAAAAAGCATGTCTTCTATGCCTATATTATGGTACCTTTTCACAACGAAGAATTGGGCAAATTAAATCTAATGTGCACTGTAGGCTGAGAATTCCCGAGGTTTGGTTTCAATTGAAATTCGAATTGAAAATCCAGAATTCAATTAAATATTTAAAACCTTAAACAATAGTTTTTTAGGTCCTTAAACCCACAATTAGGAACTTTGACCTAAAGTCCAATTTTGTTCATTTATTTTTTAACAATAGATATCCGCACAGTTTTTTGATTTAACAATTGGTTGGTCGCTTAATTTTGAAATCATGTGAAATCTTATGGGTTTTAAATACAACACTCTTTACTTAATTGTCCTTTTTTTTGTTTTGTTATAATATTTTAATACCAAATTCTAAGATAATTTCTACTTAAGATTAGTTTTAATATTTTTCAATATTAATACTTTATTAGTATTATTTATTAATAGCTACCAATACCTCAGAAAAAAAAAAAAAAAAAACTTTTAAAACCCAAATAAATCCTATCTAAATTCTCAATGTCAAAATTGAAAATAAACAAATGAACCAATGGTTCCAAAAAACCCTTTTGATTTTCATTATTTCTTGTAATTGCGGCAATTTTTGAAAAGTTGAAAACCCGTTCTATATTCTTAAAAACTGTGTCATGTACGCCTGTCCTACCATAGAGGTTGCAAAATCACGAATCATTCGGGCTTGTCGTTCAGAGGTCTTCACAAAGGAAAATTCCCGGATCGTTTTGGTTTTAAATTTTTTTAAATATGGTTCGGTTCTCGATTTGTTCAATAAAAAAAAAAATTATGACTCAAACATGGCGGTTTTCGTTTGGTTTATTTCATATCTTTGAAAAAGACTCGGTCCACCTTCCAATCGAAATACCAACGGCTTGCTCACTCATTTGACAACTGCACAAATCTCGTGCATATGTGATGCCAAATCAACTGACAAACGTAAGCCCTCAAACGCGCAAAGAAAAAATTAAATTATTCATCAACGTTGGCACAACACATCAGTCTTTTTTCTGCTCTGAGTTGCACAACTGAATTTAGTCGATATAAAAGTCCTATATACGCTATCTCGCCCTTCTTGTCACTCAGATTCCCGGGAAATGTGAAATTGACTTTCCCGGAGAAAACAACACACTGACTTTCATTTTCTCGATTAATCAAAGAAGGAAGAAAGACATCAAACAGATTGTAGCTCCGTTTTGCCCCTTGCACAACAGCTGGAGGAGAGAAGCTAATTAAGGCGAAAACCGTTTATTCTATAAAAATCCCAGGTAAAGTATATACAATTTTACTGATTCTCTGCACAGTATCTGCATTATATTATTAGTAATTCCTTGATTCTTATGTTAATTTATTTATTATTTTTTCTCTTTGCTGATCTGAATGATGATGATTGGATCACTCTATTTCTGTGCATTATACTCCCGCGCCTTTGATCTTTTTTTCTTTTTCTTTTCTTTTAGTATATTCTTATATATTAAGAAAAAATTTTAAGAAATTAGATTCAAAAATTAGAGTTTTCAGATAATTTTGCTTTTGTAGACGAATGCTAGCACCGCGTTTCATGTGGTCTTTTTCTTAATTTCATCGCTATCATCATTAATGAATAATTATATTGAAATAATATATTCTAATTAAAAAAACTAAACTCATGGGCTTCTTCTTTTTATAGGGTTATTAGTAATAGTCTAGTTAACTGGAAATTAAGAAAAAAAAACTAAAACCTAAAACAATATCTTTGCTGCAATTGAAAATTTAAAAAGAAACAAAACAACTATAAACAATAATGGAAAATTCTTTGGTAAATATATACTATATAGTATTATAATAGGAGAGAGAGACCGAGAGATCGAGGAGAGAGAGAGTAGGACATGGGGGACATGTCTCATGTGTTATGCATAAGTTAAGGATGAATCCCATGCGTTGTCTTATACAAACGTGATTGTAATTTTCTCCGCAGTTTTGTAAGGGCTACTTAACTTTATATTGGCTGTTCAATAAAAAAGGGTACCAAGATTTGAGAGTTGAGAATATAAACTTGTTCGTCCTGCTTATTATAAAATTTACAAGATTTGAAAGTAAGACTTGTAAATAGTTAATAATTATATCGGTTCATTCGACATCGTCAATTATTTTAAATTACTATTCAAGAAATTTAGTATTGACCCATAAGAAAATATTTCATGAGAGAGAGAGAGAGAGAGAGAGAGGGACATGACAATGCTCATGGGTATGCATAAGTTAAGGAAATCCCATGCTTCTTATACAAAGTGATTGTAATTTTAGTTTTGTAAGGGCTATTAACTTTTATTGTGTTCCAATAAAAAAGGTACAAGATTTGAGAGGTTGAAAGAATATACAACTTGTTCGTGCTGCTTATTATAAACATACAAGATTTGAAAGTAAGGACTTGTAAATAGTAATAATTATGATCGGATTCGGATCGAATTATTTAAATTATATAAAATTTATATTTGACCCTAAAAATTTTCATATATTCATATTTATATTCGTCCTGTTTGTGATTCGGATTAAATATAAAGCGTCGTATTATCCATTTTTCATTATACTTCAAAAAAAAAAAAATTTCAATCAACATTCATATTATTTATTATATTTGAAAATATAAAAAATTCATAATAATACTAATTAGAAACATTTGTATGCTATGACAGGTAGAAGATGCTTCAATAATTGTTAAGCAAAAAATTTTAGGCTGCTAGTATTTTTTTTACTAGATATAGAAATTTTAAAAAATACAAAAAAAATAAATAAAGAAGCTGCCCATCTAAAATTATTAAAAAAAATTTAAAAATATAATAAAAGTACAAAATAATCCTTCACAGATCAGATATTGGAATGGATCGGATTAAACATTCAGCAGATGGAAATCGTTTGGATGATGATTAAAAGAGTTTAATTTTTGAAAAAGAGTAAATAGGATGTTGCTATAGTGGTTGACAGAGAGAGTATAGCAAAGCAAAAGTATAGATTGTTCATACTCACTTTTGTTTTTTCCAATCCAGAATTTGACTTGATTAAAACAGAATCTACCTGTGCTCATAGAGAACAGAAGAGGGAAATAAATGTCGGTGTTTAAGAGGATTGAAACTCAAAGATTTTTGGCTCTTGTATAAGTGACTACACTTAATTGTTAAAAATTTTCATACATTGATGTTATATTAGAAATTTATTTCTATATATAAATAAATATAATTCGATTTATTTTAATTATTTATTTTTTAAAACCGAAACCAAAAGGATCCAAAATAACATAAGTTTTTAATAAAATTTAAATCAAACCAAACAAATGAGTAAAAATCAAACTGAAATAATTGAAATTGAACCAGTTTTATTTGATTTCCATTAACCGAGCATTTACTGAGTTTTAGGTTGTGTTCGGCAATAACTTTTTAAGTAGCTTTTAGCGTTTTTACCCCAAATGCTAATTTTTATAGTGTTCAGTAACATAGTACTTGAACTAGTGCTATTTTTTACAGTGTTCGGTAACATAGCGTTTTATAAAAAGTTAGTTTTAAAAGTTTTATAAACAAACTACTCAAACAGCTAATACCTAAATGTTATTAGAACAATAAACAACTACCACAATAATTAATTTTACCAGATAGACTCTTGATTAAAAAAGGAAGGAGGTAAAAAATATTTTTTAAAAAATAAAAAAGATAATAGTTATATGGATTAATATATTTTATATTACCTCTATTCCATAATACTCGTCACATTTGATAAAACAAATAGTTTTAAAATACTTATCGCATTTATAGTTTCAAGGAGTAATAAATTTTTTTTTTTCATATTTACCCTTTGTATATGATCAATAATTATTACCTAAATGTAATGATTTTCTTAGAGAATTAGTAGTATTAAATTAAGGATAATATAGTCAATTTACTCAATAATTTATTATAATTTAGACAAATTTAATAGTTTTCTTAAGTAACGAGAAATTTCTAACAAATAATTCGAAAGAGAAAAAAAAATTTGTCTTTTAGTAGAAAATATTTGTCTATCTTGGTGTATGAAATCAATTCACCGACATATATCAAGCTGATAATGAATTACCATATTTTATTAAAAATTTTATGTAACAATATTCGGGTTCATGGCAGTACACCATTGAATTTTGTTATTCCAAAAAGAAAAAAGAATTTTTGACAGATGTATATTTTATTTAAAAATAATTAAAATATATAAAAAAAATGAAATATTTTCTTTGAGAGTTTTCTTTTTTCACTAATTTTAACAACATTTTATTTTATATTATTACAGCATTTAAAATAAAATCTTAGCCAAAAGGAAAGAGAATTAAAGTCTTGACGCGGTAAAATTTATATTATCGGTAAATTTTTTGAATGCTCCAAATTCTATTTGAGTGTCTAATAATATTAGTGGTTATTTTTATCAATTAAGGGAACGCCATGCTTTTGAAAGTAAATCACCAAAAGTCAAAATCTCCGCATTTTGGTGAAAAGGACATCAACAGTGGGCCAGGCAGGTGGGTAGGTGGGTTCCGAATTTATTAAATTTCAAAACGTTTTTTATCCATTAAAATTTTTTTAAAAAAATATCTTATTAAAAACTAAAAAAAATCATAAAAATGAATTATTTTTAAAAATAAATATATTCATCGAATTTTTTTGAAGATCGAATTATGAAATATTTTTTGACAAGGATAAATTATTTTTCTCTGTATTATTCTCATAGAAGGTAATTTATTCTATAATTTTTTCAAAATAATTAATTCCTATTTTTAAATAATATTATCCTCATAAAATTTTTCAAAAGGATGGCTTCCCTTGCACACGTCAAAAGTAGAGTAAATTGTTAAAAAAAAAAAACAGAGAAAAAGGAAACAAACTCTTAATGAATAAAATTAAACTTTTCGAAATGCGAGTACTTAGGGTATAATATTTGGATTTATGGAAGTTTTTCAAAAAAAAAAAAAAAATTCAAAAAATCATTTCCCTTAGATATAATATTTGGATTTCCTTAGAAATTATTTTCTAAAAATAAATTAATTTCAAGAAACAAACAAAGGTTTAGTCAAGATTATAAAAATAAATTATTTAATAATGTTTATAACACTTTAAATGTGTTTATAATAATTAAGAGAGATTTTAATTAGTAAGCTTTATTGATATAGTATTAAAATTTGATTTTTAAATTGAATGATTTATGGATAATATATTCGTTCCAAAAGGTTTTTTTTTTTCTATAATTTAATTTTGTTTTTCATAATAGAAGATACTCCAGCATTATTGATATGACTTCAGGAAAATGTAAAGAAATATATGCTAAAAGGCCCTTTTGATTGAAAGAAATATTATTATCCTTAGACCCGTGGCTGCGACATGTCGTTGTGTTAGGCCAATGAATGAAAATGGAAAAAAAAAGAGTGAATGAAATTTAGCTGTCTTTTTTTTTTTAAAAAAAAAAAGAGGGAATGAAATATTATTATTCTTTTTTTTTTCTTTAAAAAAAAGAATAAAATTTAGCTGTCTTTATCACATGATTCTAGGAAGTGGCACATGATGATACATGCCACCAAGATTTATATGATCACACTCATAATATCATTTCCTCTGCCTTTTTGTCTTTGAAGAAGTACCAAAAATCCTTAAACATTAAACCATCTGCCCATTATCAATAATACAAGCATACATGTTCCTTATTTGTCTCCCCAATTGGGTTTTTTTGGGACAAAATACATGAAAAAAGAAACCTAGTTTCCACAAATATTTTTAATTAATTAAATATATAAAATTTTGAAATTAGTGACTATAATGTAAATAAATTAAGAAGAATTTTACCACTTTCAAAAATGCAATAAAAAAATGTAAGTTTTATTTGCATAATACTTTATTTCCAAATCATTGAAAGAACAAATTAATATTTTACCAACTAATAAATTTAGAAGTGTAAAAATATAATAAAATTTGATATTTTGCTCTTGAATATGTAAGTAAAAACAATTTTTGCATATTGATTTAGTAGCATTTTGAAAATTAATTTTTTTAAAATGTGAGTAGAGGGTTAAAAGTAATACATTCTTGAAAGTTTATACATTTTATTTTTTTTAAAGAATATATTTTAATTAATAACAACCAAATTATATAAGCTAAAAATTGAATAAATATACTTGATGCCTGGTAAACAATAAAAAATAGTCAAATTATATAAATATTATTGTCATTTATATTCTATTTTCTTAAAGTTATAATATTATCAGTTATTTTTAAATAAATAAAAATAGTTTTAAAAAATAAAAATAATTTTTTTAATTTACATAATATTTGAAATAATTTCTAAAGAGGAATTTATTTTAATACAACAAAATTATTAAATTCTTACTTTTGAGATTTTTGAACTAGTCCTTAAGATTTCTCTCGTAATCACGTGATTGATATAAGAAGTACATAACGTAAAATTTCAATTATTTAAATAATTAATTATCTTTTGGGTTCTTACTTTAGGTTACAAATGATATAATCGTAATAATATAATATAGTATACGCTAATTGAATAGTCAAGGATTAAGACGGATGGCCACTTGGCTTCTTCTGATTAGATGTTTCTCTGCACAACAAAGTGCCATTTTATTTGGAAAGTGAATAAAAGGAGAAAATATTGTGGGTTATATATTGCCACGCGTAACCATAGAACGCGACTTGTAGTGGAGACCAGCCTTTGGCGGGTCCACGTCACCCATCTTCAATGGCCAACCGGGCACTCGCTGACCTGTACGCGGTTTAAGCGGTTCGAATCTGTGTCGAATAAGGAATAGCGTACAACCATATATACATGTGTAGGGAACTCCGTTATAAATTCGCTAATTTACTTTACACTGTTATTTTGGCCGAGTGATAAAAAAAAATTTAAACTTTGACCATTCATCATTCAGTAACTGTGTATTTATTTTTTCCATTTAATTTTGACTTTCACTTATATTCATCAAATTAGTGCTGATGTGACCATTGTCTTTTATAAATTAACGCACAAAAAGCAAAGTTAGCAACACTAAATATGCATTAACTATACCAAATCTCATACCTAGCTACTACGACACTATTTCAAGCTAAATTTTTAATTTTTTTTATTTAAAAATTAACATAAAAGCTTAATCCAAAAGAATTTTTAAAATCCCAAATATTCTTCTTTTTCTTTTCATCAATCTAAAACCCTAAATTCACCATTGATCCCATTTCCTTGAATGCGACACTTTATTTTCTTTATCTTCTCCAATTTAATTTAACAAAGCGTGTTTTTCTCTTTATCTTTTTCTTTTTTGACTTTCCATTAAGATGTTTTTAGGATGAGCTGTGATTGACAGATAAGGATAACGTTAGAGATAAAAAATCGATGACTTAGCATTGACTTAGCACGAGTGAATTCACTTTTGAGATTCAACAACTATGTCGGCACAATTTAGGCAAAAATATTAATAATTGATAAGAAAAAAAAGTTTAGTACAAAATGTTGATTGATACAATTCAAAGAATTGGCTAAACTTAATAAAATGATTAAAGATCAACATTTTTTTTATTATTTGACTATTTATTTTTAGCTTTTACATATGAAATATTATTAGATATGTGATTATTTTAAATTTTAAAATAATAATTTTCATATTTTTTAATTTAGTAAAAAGTTAATTGACATAATTTTATAAATTAGAATATTTACTAGAAGGAATTTCAATATGATTTAGCTTAAAATATTCAATGGATCAAGCTAAGCCTTTGTTTGGATCAGAATCCCCTTTTGACGGAAGAAAAGTACTCGTGAAACATATTTAGGAAAAAGTGTCTGTCCTTTTTTCTTTTGAAAAGTGCAGGAAAATATTAAAGAAAATAATTCTCGATTTATTTTTCATTCGGATCCATATGGATTGATTCGCATTGGCGTGGAATTATTACGAGAGAATGTAAATTCTCGAAAACCAAACAAAGCATAACAGATGGCATCATCAACACATCAGTAGCCACGTGAGCTTATAACACTGAAAGCAGCCACGCTTTTCAATACTTCTTATTACTATTAATCAGTTCTTCCAATTTATTAATTATCCACGTTTAATTTAATTCATTAAATATATAATCACCACTACCACTACCATTGCCATTAATATTTCTTCTTAATCATAGCTCCTAACTTCTCTCCAACTGTTTTCTTTCCTATTGGTCTCTCCCTCCATTTTTCTGCAACTTCCTGTGATCTCTCCCTCTGTCTCAACTCTCACCTTCTTCAGCTCCATTTTCTTTTATCCTTCTCTTTCCCCCTTTTCAATTTTGTTTCCCTGAAAAATAACATTTTGAAGTCATGAAATATTCACAGACCATGGCGTCTCGCTCAAAGCACCAACCAGAGGTTTGTTTCACTGTCTTTCTTTCTCTCGATTTTGGTTAATTTTATTTAGATTAGGTTTTGCTTAATTATATTTTACTAAGAGATTAGTTGGGCAGAGCAAAAGTTGGGCTGAAACCTGTTGTTGTTTGGGTTGTTCGTCCCTACAGCTGTTTTGGCCCAGAGTAGTTATTCGTAAATGGCTCAATATCACTGCCAAAGATTCTGATTACAGCGCCGATACTGACTCCGATTGTGACGATGACGACGACATTGGTTCTCTTTGTGATACCCAAGGTAACTCTACTTCATTATAAATCTTGAAAGCGAGAAAAAAAAATAAGTTATATATTTGTTCATTTATGAAGAAGGTTTTGTAATTTGTAGAATTTTCTCATTTGGGGGGAGAATCGCGGTTTAAAAGTAACAGAGGAGAGGATATTCAGGGTGATTCTACCAATGGTAATGTTTATTCTATGATGTTAGTGTTCGTGGGAGTCAATTTGGTGTGTTGTTGCATCAAGATGCGATCCAATCCTATCTTAGGATTTGTGAAGAAGATAGGTCAATGATTTATAATTATGTTTCCTTTCTTATATAAGAGCTGGCACATTTTGTTGAAAATGGGAGATGAGGCCAGCTATAAGTTGACCAAGTTAATGAAGTTAGGTGCCAATACATTATCACTACTTTATTTACCTAGTTATTGATTTGTTCAAACCTGGAAAAGTAATCCTTTAATGGTTTGTTTTGGTTGGCAATTGACAACTAGTTGCTTTTATTTTAATTTTAAATATGAATATATTTTAGAAATTGAATTATTATTGTGATTTGCTTCAGCCATTAGTGGACACTCCTCATGAATGCTGAATCATTCTATCACACTGTCAGTTGACGAAATAATTTTTCTTTTTTGCTGATGACTCCACTTAATCTATCAGATTGGTTTTTCAAATTCTACTTAAAAAAATAAAAAATATTAAAGGATTCATCTATTCTTGGCTGCTTTTGATCAGAAGTTTCGTCATATTGTGTTGCACCTTTTAATTGAGCTATTTCTTCTTTGTTTTTTCACACTTCAGATGCTCTTCCAAGGTTAAGGAGACGAAAATCAGAAACTTTTAGGACACAGTATATAAATAACAAGGAACTAAGGTCTAGTGCTCATCCTTATTATCCTGAGAATCAACATATCCGTAAAGTATAATTTTATTGGTTCTGCTAATTGCAGTTCTATCAGTTTTTGTTGGCTTGAAATCTCTTTCCTGTTTGTCTCCGTCTTCCCAGTGCAGATATTTTCAAATCTCAATTACAAATGTCTAAAACTTGTTGAACTTCTCTCCTGTAGGATATGTGTTGGTACATGGAATGTCGGAGGAAAACTTCCACCTGATGACTTAGATATTGATGATTGGATTGATACTGATAACCCTGCTGACATTTATGTGTTTGGGTAAGTGTTCTTCCGAATCTTTTTTTTTCTTCCATTGTGGAGATACATTTATAACTGATATTCTGTCAGTGTCATATAATAAGAGATTAATTTTATTCCAAACTTCAGTTTTTTATCTTCTTGACTGGACTCCAGCAGTTATTCTTGCTTTTTATTTCTTTAACAAAGTGCATAATCTGTTTCCCAGTTTTGTTATTCTAAACTGTTTTGGAGCTTTCTCTTTATTGGTTTGAATCTTTTGTGCATCTCAAGAAAGTCACTTGAGAAATGTTATATAAATGCTTCACTTTTGTAGTCTTCAGGAGATTGTACCATTGAATGCTGGGAATATATTTGGAGCTGAAGATAACCGCCCGGTTCCACGGTGGGAAAACATTATTCGTGATACACTGAATAGAATTCGACCAACAAAGACCAAAATTAAATGCTATAGTGATCCCCCATCTCCATCAAAATTTAAACCGTCTGATGATGTGCCAGATATTGAAGAGGAGATATTACTTGAAAGTGATAGTGATATTGGAGAGGAAATTCATCCTTTTGATGAAGAATCCAATGTCTTGCATGAAGACAAAGATAGTCTAGTCAATGATAGTGGTAAATTAGGTGTCTCAGAACAACAGGATTTGGAGAGGCAATTTTCTTCCCCAAAGAGATTAGATCGATTAAATTGCTTGCGGACAGAAGATTCTGCTGGAGATGTAGAAGTACTGGCAGTCCAAAACAACCGCAAGTTAACCAAAATGCTAAGTGGCACTGAAAGGATTGGTTTGAGCTGGCCAGAGCCCCAGTTAGACCTTCTGTCTCAGCATGTGTTACAGAGACCAACTTCATTCAAATCAGTTAAATCTTTCAAAACAAGCAAGTCTTTTGCAGCACATAATTCTTTCAAGTCAGTCACAAATGAAATGCAATCAGAATTAGTTTTGCTTGCGGACCTTGACCTTGAAGCCCTTATGAAAAGGAAACGACGATCATCATATGTAAGGATAGTAAGCAAGCAGATGGTTGGAATTTTCCTTACAATTTGGGTTCGTCGGAGCTTGCGTAAGCATATTCAGAACTTAAAGGTGTCTACTGTTGGTGTCGGTGTCATGGGCTACATTGGTAACAAGGTCTGCCTCATTACGTTTTTATGCTAGTTTTTGAATTTTTTTATTCTTTATCTTCTTCCTCTTGATATTATTATCATTTTTATTTTGAGCGTTCCATTGGACCAACTATCCAAACTTTGACAATGTTGCAAAGCATATATTGCCACATTGATATTATTAAGTCCGTAAGGCCAAACTGGAAACCTTTCTTTCTTTATCTGATGGTTATGTTGTTGCATTATTTTGGCTTGGGATAAGTGCTTGCATTCTTTTATTAGATTTTCTTCCTTTTTGTGTATTTACATCTCTAATAAATTTTATCTCTCTTTTTTTTTTTGGGATAATTTGTGTGAGTGTGTTGCATCGCATTGGAGCGTGAACTTGTGCCTTTACAACCTATTACTTCAATTTGGAAGCTTCTAATGGGTCCCAGTATGACCCAAATCCTGAAATGACAAGGATACTTAAGATTTTATATCTAATTCACATTCAGGATGCTCCTTAGCTTGGGCTTGTGATAATATTACATGTTGTGCTGGCTAGCTAGATCACCCCAAAAATTTGCTAATCATATGCGCAATTAATCTGAAGTGTGCTGGCCTGGAGTTGCACTTGGCTTTGCTCGTAGTCATCACATATCCTAGCTTGACTCACCTATATAGCTGATTACCAGATTTTGCATATGCAACCCTACAATTACTATTCCTACACAGTTGCAGCATCATCCTATTAGCATTTTCATGTATACTAAGAACTGTAGTGTAGAAGTAATGCCAATGAATGAAAAGGGCAGAATTCTATTTCAATATATTATCATCATCTTTCAATTGCTGGTAATAAAAAAATGTATGGTGCTGGAAATTGGTGCCTTTGTAGCATAATTTATTTTGGGTGACAACCTTGGTTTGTTTTCGGAGAATGCCTTAGTATGAACTTCATAATATTTACAAAAGCCAGCTGATGTGTATATCTGAGCTATTTTGAATAATCTTATTAGAACTTGCATTCATGTTTTTAGAGACAATCTTTTGGAAATACAAATATAGGTCTTGTTCATGAAAAGAGAAATGCTTCATCATTCTTGCTTCCAGTGCCTAATATTGGACATCATGCAGGCAAAAACTAGTGCCCAAAGTTGGAAGTTTTGATTAGTAATGGTATTTTGGTCATTTCATTTTGGAATGCATAAGGACTTGATCTTTTGGTATACTTCTCCAAACACTAAGATGGTTCTTCAATCTTCCAGGGATCAATATCAGTCAGTATGTCTATATATCAGACCCTTTTCTGTTTTATATGCACTCACCTGACATCAGGTGAGAAAGATGGAGATGAACTCAAAAGGAATGCTGATGTGCATGAAATACTCAGAAGAACTCAATTTCGCACGATTTCTGGAATCGGGCTTCCAAAAAGCATCCTTGATCATGAGTGAGTATGCAACATCTATATAATACATGGAGAACAGGTTTCTTTAGGGCTATTTAAAATCCAGCACACCATTATAATTCTTCAATTTTGCATTTGTGAATTTTCTTGAATTTTTTTGTTTATAAGTTATTTTAATACTTAAATAACTGAATATGAAAAGAGATAAACTGGCTTGTTATATGTATTATTTGGAGAAATTAATTAAATGGAGATGAATTAGTTCCTCAGACATAGAGTGGGAAGCACAGAGCTGGGGGCCATTTTGTTGGTGATTCCTGTTATAATAGCTGTAGAGCTTTCAGTTCATATTTATGGGTGTTGTCAAATACCCAAAATAAATTCATAATCATGTTTTGTCCGGAGTGAGGATGTGCGAGATTGATCATGTGAGAGCAATACTGCTTTTCATACATCATATTATCTTATTTTGACATCAAATATGGAGATACATGGCTGTTGAATGCTGTTTGATACCTGGAACACCTCATAATGCATGAGCGCATAAAGTACATGCATATCTGCGTATTGTAGAATCTGTGAGTATATATACTCAAGGCATGCAGGGATAGTTATGCCTACAGGCAGAATTCACTTCGATGGCCTTTCTGTGAGATGAGGTGTTTGACATTGCATTGAACTTAATAATTTTTGTGGTGTTCTTCTTTCCATGATTCTGCTAACAATTCACATAAGAAGCAGAGAATAAAATATGCAAAGAGCATTGCATGTCAATTGACCTAGAAATCAAACTATATTTTTGCACATTTTCTTTGCAAAAAAGAATAATTAAAAATGATTGCTTGGTAAAATCTTTTCTGATTACTTATAATTCCTGTGATTTGTCTAGTTTTTGAAAATGATTTTTCTGAAAAAGGACACGCTTAAAGACAGATTTTGTAGATTTGTTGAATTTTTAGAAACATGTAAGGATGTGCTTCTGGTTGATAAGTGATCTTAGAAACTCATTTTTTGGGTTGACTTATCAATACATGTCAAAATTATTGAAAGAAATTGGATTGGCTGTAAACTCTAACAAATGCTGAGTGCATGCTTAAGAATGGATTCAACAGTTATGTCAGGATTTTCTTTTCTCCCATGGAGTTGGAATATATTATGCTACTTTATGGAGACAACCTGAACTCAGGAATCCTTTCTTTTTTTGGGGGGGAGGGGGAGGCATTTGATTGTAGATGTTGCATCGCACTTTGTGATGCTGCACGTAAGTTTTTGTGGAAGCAGCAGGTGGTGGTAGGTGGTGGGGAATCCAGGTAAATTGTCCAAATTTTGTTGCTTATGAGAAGAAGACAACATGAATAAGAAAGAATGGGGAAGGTACTGCTGACATGGTGGCAAAGACCTTCCTTTCAGTTTATGCGTGAAGCTTCCCTTAGTAACATGTATTTGTTTGTACTTCTTCCATTAGCCTGAGATTTTGAATTAGATTTTTGGAAAAGGAAGCATATTGGATTATATTGAGGAACTCTTATGTCTCAAATTTCAGGGATATCCAAATGTCGTCAGAGGATATGATAAACAATCTCATAAAATTTAAAGAAATGTTAATTTATGCTTGTGTTGCAAATATTTATGTTTTTTATGAACTTCATAGTCTAATGCTAACTTATGTATTGCCTTACTAATATTTTTCTGCAGAAGAATTATTTGGCTGGGTGATTTGAACTACCGCATCAACTTGCCATATGAAAAAGCACGTGAACTAATCTCCCAAAAGGAGTGGTCCAAGTTAGTAGAGAGGGACCAGGTATGCTTGAAATTTTCATGATATACTTAATGGTGTACCCGGTTGCTGTTTGAGAAGAAAAGTTTGAAACCAAACAGTAAATTACGGTTTCTAAATTTTTAAAATTTAATTAAAGTATTTTAGATATAAAACTGTACAAAATTAATTTTAAACAATGTGGTTTAGTTCATTTCTAAAACAATTTGGAACAAATAAATAGTTCTATTCAATATAACTTTAATGTACTTATCAAAATAACATTTGTTTTTGGCTGATTTGCTATTTTTTCTTTTAAACTCACAATTTTTTTATTCAAAATAACGAAATGTTTGATTCTAAGTTGTATTTCAAATGAAGAATATCAGTTGGATCCATGATCGTCATTCATAGTGTAGATCGAAAAAAGGAAATAATTCAATAGTATTCTTAGTAAATACCTAATTAATTTTATTTAAAATAATATTGTTATGCTTATCGAATTATTATTTGTTTTTTGCTCATGTGAATTATTTTTCTTTAAACTAAGAGTTCATTATTTTTTTGATTATTGAAAATAACAAAATATTTGATTCTAAGTTCTCATTCAAATGAAGAATATCAGTTATATTAATGATCGACATTCATAGTGTTAATCTAAAAAAGAAAATTAAATATTTTTCTTAGTAAATATCAATTGTCATATCATATAATACTAATTCATAAAATACTAAAATTTAGACGCACGTATATATTATTAATAGTACATAAACAAGTACACTTTACAGTTTGTTTTGGTTTACTTTTAACAAGAAAATTGAAGCCAAATATTGAACTGGTTTTATAAAACTATAAACCAAATTGTTTTCTTCCAAGAGCCTAATTGAACTAAATTACTTAATTCAATTTGGTCTAATCCGGTTTAGCAGTTTAGCTTGAATAATGAACAACCCTTGATATACTTTAGATGGATGGGGCATTATCCATCACTATTACTTGGCTCTTTTATATGTTTGCATGCATGTGTATATGCAGAGTTGGGTGGTTTGAATTTTGTTTTCACTTTGAACTTATTATTTTGAGACAGTTTGTTTAGATCATCATGAAAGTAGAGGACTGCAAATTTGGTGTGTCTCAATTCCATTGCAGTTTTCTTTTCTCATCAACGTTGGGTTCAAAGTAATTTAAGGTTGGCAAGATGTGAACTAGCCGTTAATTTCACCAATTTATTGTCATGGCAGCTTGTGCGAGAACTAAGAAAAGGTCGTGCTTTTGATGGATGGGCTGAGGGTAAATTAAATTTTGCACCAACTTACAAATATGAGATGAATTCAGACAAATATTATGGAGAGGATCCTAAGGCTGGGAGGCGTGTTCCAGCATGGTATAGATGTTTTCCCTAATTTTTGCTAATATTTATTTGGTACCCTACGATGATTAATAGCACACACATCTTATTGTTTTGTAATTAGTTTCTTCTGTAACTTTCCATAATTTGTGCTAATATTCTAGGTGTGATCGCATCCTTTCCTATGGAAAGGGAATGAAGCTATTGAATTACAGGAGAACAGAGCTCAAACTCTCTGATCATCGACCTGTGACAGCCACATATATGGCAGAGGTTGAGGTATTCTGTCCTAGGAAACTACAGAGGGCACTCACGTACACAGACGCAGAGATTGAAAATGAAAACGAGAATCTTGTAGAAGAAAACATTGATGTTGGTATGAGCTACTTGAGATTAGAGCAGGTGAGTTATATCCTATATCTTTGAATATGGACAGATTTCATATTCTATTTGTCTCAAGGATGCATTAAATCTATTCATATTTTTGAAGTATTTTCTAACTTTCAAAAGATAACATAATTTGAAAATAAATAATAATATTATCTACCTTTTATAAAAAGATTATATATTATATTAATTAAAGCTCATAGTTTAATTCTTTTCAAATTGTCAACTGCTTATGAAATTATTCTCCTTTTAATTTCATGTAGGCAGTTAAAATGTCAATATGGTGTGGTAAATAGGAAGTTAAAACTGAATCAGGATATGGCTTATAAGTCGGACTTTAGGTTGAACTAGATTTGATTTGGCCTTAATTTGTTTTTGAATTATTTGGACTGAATAAACTAAACCAATGGAATGCTCATTAGCAGGGCTTTAAACAATGGAATGGGAAACAGTTCCAGAATCAGAAACCTTGTAACGGAATTGATTCAATTGGACCATACCTGATTTAATCACCCATTGCTATTATGATTAGTATTTCAAAATTGGAAAAATAACTCAAATGAAATATTTTAACGAATAATTCAACTAACTGTCAGCATAATGCTGTATGTCTATTATAATGCTGTATGTCTATTAGTTCATAGTGAAAAAATTGTAGTCAAAGAAACGGTTTATTATAAACTTTGTATAAAAATATGTGATTTCTAACCATATTGGTAAGATAACATCCAAAAATGCCTGATGAGAACATATTGGCCGATATTTAAAACCCTGTTCACCCACCTCAATGCTGTAGCTGTAAAGTAGTTTGAGCCGCCTTTTCCCCTCGAAATATATATTTGTATCTATTTGTGTGTTGGATTCTTATATCCTACAACTCTCATGAAATGAGATGTATTTAAGGTATATTTGGTAAGTTGAAATGGAATGTAATATAATGTAATCAAGTGTATTTACAGTTTAAATATTACATTAGAAATACATTTGATTACATTATACACATTTCATTAGAGCTTAATAAAATATAAGGCCTGTTTGATTTAACTCTCGTAGTAGCTGGTAGTGGTTGCTAATGGTTATAGCTGGTGGCTGATAGTGTTAGTTGATGAATACTGGTGTTTAATAAAATTTTAATAGTGGTTCATGTTGAAATGTAAAATGACCATTAAAGGTTTAATTATTTTCATAAATTATCATATATCATATATGTATTCAGATTTTGTTATTTTTTAAGGCAAATATATTATTTTACATTTTAATTTGTTTTATAAATGAAAGATATTAATTAATTTTTTATGAGATTAATATTTATTATCTTTAATTAATTACAAATAAAATGATCATACAAAAATGTTAATATGAAAAAAAGAAAATAGTATTCATTGTTTATACAAGGTTAATAGAGCCCAAATAGATACAAATACGAATAAATTAGTAGCTGACAGGAAAAAAAACTCTAAAATGCAGCTGATAGAATCAACAGCTGATTAGCTATCAGCTGGTAATTATATAATTCTTACCAAACACCTCTATCCTAATTGTTGGATGCAAATTAACTATCAATTATATGCTCTTGTATCTTATTTTATTTTGATTTCATCTTTGTGTTCGTGTGAAGTCCTGCACATAAAGTCTCTGAAGAATCCTACCTTATGCATGTTTGGCTTTGAGTGGCTATAAGCAGCATCCTTGCAGTGGCACACTCAATAGGTTACCTTTCTATGTTTATTGGGTGTAGAGTGCATTTATATCTTTTTTCTGCAAAATAAGAAAACATAATTTTATGATGACATGAGAAAGAGATCATTTGAGGATTGCAAAAAAAAAAAAAAAAAAAAAAAAATAAGAAAACCATAATTTTATGATGACATGAAGAAAGAGATCATTGAGGATTGCAAAAAAAAAAAAAAAAAAAAAAAAAAAAAAAAAAAAAAAGTGGTTTTGCATCATTTCACATAACTATATCAGTTTGAGGTTGAGTAATTGGTGGATGTATCTAATAGTTGCCTGGAAATGAATTATCCATGTTCAGCTCGACCTCGTTTAAGGATTCTAATCTAGAAAAAGAATTGACAGCTTGTACTTCTGTTGTATCAATTATCATTTCAACAATCAACTTCTCCCATGATGATGCATAAGCATTTTCCTTGTTTGCTTGACGTGACTTTTTTCAACTCTTATACAGGAATTTTGTGCATGGGAGCGGTGAGGGAAACTACTTGATGTAAGGGTGAAGTAGCTGAGAATCAGAATCCTGCTGTTATTGCTACATAGAAACTTAGATTCATTCTTTTGGTTTTGCATTTTTTCATGATATTGTATATTACAGTTATTGCTAGCGTGTCAATGGTAGAGGTTTTAGCTTAGGGTTTATAGGAATGTGCATATAGAATGTATCGCAGTTTGGTTTTGTGTGTGCATTAATGTATGTAATATGTGAATTTAGATATCAATCCAATCTCACAGGTTGTACATTATATATATATATATTTGAGGTTTATTTATTTTTATTTTTTTTTATTTTTTAAAAGAAAACTCATGTTGTGCTCTTGTTTAAACTTAGTTCATATATGGTGTTTACTCTAATGTGAGGCTAACCCCTTGTTTTGCGGAATTCATTTAGAAATCTACATTTTTGTGTTTGAAATGAAAAAAAAAAAAAAAAAAAAAAAAAAAAAAAAAAAAATTCAATTCTAGGAATTCAATTCTATGGAATTGAACAAAACTACACTAATGTTTCATTTGATATAAATGAATTTAAAATATGGAATTCATTTGTAAATGAATTTTCATGTTTGGTATGATTAATTTAAAACATGTAATTCAATTGAATTCCAAGTAATCATGTATGGAATAAATTTATGATTAAAAATTCATTTGCTTTTGTTTTCTAAAATATCCTTGAAATAATAATTTCACAAAAATAAATAACAAATATAAATTATATTTATGTTATGTTACATAATTTTTTTTATATTTTATTAAAATAAATATATAAAATTTATAAAATAAAAATAATATAATAAAATTATTAATTTAATTTTGGTGATAATAATATTAATAAAATTATTAAATTTAATTTTGGTGATAAATGCATATTTAACTTGAATATCTCTCCTCAATAGTAAAAAAGATATTAAAATAAAATATGAAAAATATTAAAATAGAAAAACACAATAATCAGAAAATATTTTTCTAAAAGAATAAAAATTTTAAATTGTTTAATAAATAAGTAAAAAAATTGAAAATTGATTTGTAGAAGGAGAAGGGCAATTGTGTCATACAAAGTTGGATGACTTAGTTTTGTGGAATTCATTTGAAAATTTCATCTATTTTTGTGAAATTTGGTATAGTTATGTCCAATTCTATGAAATTGAATTCCTAAAATTGAAATCTACAGTTTTTTTTTTCATTCTAAACACAAAAATATGGATTTCTAAATGAATTTCATAAAATTTTGTGGATTCATTTGTTTCAAAAAAGGGGTAAATTTCACAAAAATAGGTGAAATTTTCGAATGAACTTTATAAAACTAAGCAATCAAATTTTATATAAGTAATCTGCCCTTCTCCTTCTAGAAAATCAATTTTTTAATTTTTAAATTTATTTAACTTATTTATTTTATCAAACTTGATCAAAACCATTTGAAAATTTTATTTTTTTAAAAAATATTTTCTTTGTTATGAAATAATTGTATATCATATATGCGCTTGAAGTTTGTATTCTTAATTATTGTGAACTCTATCTTCCTGATTTATATAAGACTCTATTAAGATTCCACTTATGTAATTATATATATATGGCTTTTCATTAATAATAGACACACTCTCGTATTATCTCCCTATTATCTCTATTCTCTTTTTATTTCTCTCCTTATTTTTTATTATTTTATAACACGTTATCAGCACGATTTTGTTCTACCACTTCGATTTTTATTGTATCGCTCTTTTGATTAAATCACAAGATAACTTATGGTTTGTGACAATCAAAGTTAAGATTCATGTATATAAGTTTGTTGAACTTCATGAGTTAATTTTATATATTCTTGAAAATATAATTATTATGATTAATTTATATAATATATTGATCTGTTATTGAACGAAATAAATAATTTTAATTTTAGATGTATGTATATGGCTATTTATATTAAGGAAAGCAGTCACGAATTTTTGTTTTACTTTTGTTTTTGGCTTTATAAAATAACATAAATTATTTAGATATACATGATTTGATCTATTATTTTACAGTCATTGATTAGTTAGTTCAGGGAAAAAAAATACAATTATATTTCAGATATACTTCATAGGATTGAAAACAATGATTAACTATTGATTTTTATAAGCTGAATAGAAAACCACGTTACATGGTCATGCCTTGTCTAAACTTATTATTTGATAACAATACATGAGTTTTAATACTTGTGTAATTTCTATATGACTTGTACTTTTCAATTTTTATGGTGCAGTTTTGTGACCTTAATATAATTAATATATATGTTTATAACTAAGTTAAAGAAGATAAAATTGATTTTTGATAGCTGACATGAATATGTTAATTGATGTGATACTTTCTTACTGCTCATCAAATTTTATTATATGCTTTCTTTTGTTAGAACAATAGTTTCTATTAGCTAATTGATATATTATAATAAAAGAATTATTCATGAAAATTTTATGTTGATGTTGCTAATGATATATTTGATATGTGCATTGACTCTATATACGTCCCTTTATTGCTAATTAAACTTTGGTAATATTAGTTAAAAAGAATTGTGCTTGAAACCATGAAAACAATAAAGAAATTAGGTAAGCAACAAAATCAAGATTGTTAATCTTTGATTGTCTTTCCATACATGTATTTCATGGTAAGTATTAGTATTTTAATTATATTGATAATTTTATTCGTTCATGTATTGATCTATACGTTTAATATTATTTGATTCATATATTTTTATGTGAAAATAAAACTTGACAATTTATTTGTCAATTATAAAAATAATATTGTTCTTGTTATATTTGGAGTTTACGTTTTAGTGGCTCTTGTATAGAGATCTTGAATTATTGACGTTTTTGTATTACGCGTAAGAATTATTTATCATGGATCTAAGATGATGAAATATATTTGAACCCAATGGATCTTGAAGATATAAAAGAAAATTAAAAATCAAATCAAAATAGTATAAGAGCAATAATTTTTCTATATTGAATATTTGATAATTAAATTTTCGTTTGTTTTTTGGAATGCTTTGAAAGAAAAGTACAATTACCGAAGGATCATCATGAATAAATGCATTTATCGTTACAAAGCTTGCAAACTGTAAGTTATTTTAATTTTGCAATATCAAGGTTATTGTCTTTGTTACGCCTGACTCTAATCACTAGAGGAAAAACTGTAAGTTATTTTAATTTTGCAATATCAAGGTTATTGTCTTTGTTACGCCTGACTCTAATCACTAGAGGAATTGTCCGCTTTGAATCAAACCAAATACCCCATACAAGATTGGCAAGATTCACACGGTTATATCCAGCAAGTGAAATGGGAAACTTCTCAGAAGGTCACCTATTTTAAGATTTTTATTAAGCGAGCACGTTTAACCCTGTAGTTCTTCCAACTCTCTAGCCATTCCACCAAAAGGCGCCTCTAATGCTTAATTTTCCCATTTTCGATATATGATTCGATTCATTCCTGTCCCGCATTCCACTACCCTAGCTAGCTTGCTATCCTAGAAGCTAGAGTCAGGAGCTTCGCTCTACCCGCCCTCTTAGGACCGCTTTGCGCTTTGCCCGAGTAGGGATGTGGGATGTCACAGGCCCACCAGCTTCCGTGTGGTTTGTCCTCGAACCATACATCTACTAGAGGGGGTCCGGCTCTGATACCACTAAATGTAACACCCACCACCCAATCCCGCGAGACCTAACGGCGGATGCTACATTTGGTGTCGAAGACACCGTCCTAACTTAACATATAGATCATAAAATTAGATTATGAATTAGAAGTAATTCAGTATTCATAAGTTTAGCGAGTAATAAAATTTTTTTATAATATCATTTCATTTCATTTCATTTTCAACTTTTTTTTTTCCTATATAGATTGGGAAAAATTCTACAGAAATATTGTAAGAATTTCCCTTTAAAAACTGAACTCGCCAAGCATGTGAATACAAAACTCTCCCAATTAAACTCCAAACTCTCAACATCTCCAAATAATCATCATAACACAACAACACTTCTATATCTTTATAACTATATAAATCCTCAATAGCATTTTACTATTCATCAATTAATTGCATTCATTATATATATTAAGTCTTAATAAACTAATCATACCAACTATCTTAAAATATTTTATATTAAATTATTTAATAAATGTTATGCTTATATCAATAGTCATAATAAATTCCATTAACCAAAATCACTTAAACTTCATCAAATACATATACTAAAATCAATACTCTAATTAAATTCAAATACATATACTAAAATCAATACTCTAATTAAATACATTCTAATGTCCTTGAATCCGAATCATTTAGTTCTCTTATTAGATAATACTAGCAACTCATTCTCAACTTACTCCTTCCACAGGCACATATACACACATTCATGCATTTTATGTACCTATTTCACATTCAACAAGTATTAAATAAAAAATAGCATGCTTTCATAATTTAACTTCAACTTAACATTTATAATCTGAATCATGCATAACTTAACATATCTTCTTGCGCACACAACCTTACAAGTTCACGCTTCATCTTACATACTTAAATTATATATAAATGTCATTTTCATGATTAATTCGTAAACCAATATACTTCACAGTTCATGAATCTATACAAGTGAATTCATTTCATTTATAAAACAATCTTTTCATTTATCAAAACTTTATAAAACCTTTATAAAAACCCACTTGAAAACTTATTTTAAATTTTTTTTATTTTTTTATATCCAAAGTTTTCAAAAGAAGGAAAAATCCTCATAGCAAAATCATTTATTCATAAGCAACATAAAAAAAAGTATGCTTCTTATGGATTCAAATAAACAAACCTTTTCACAAGTCAATCACGCTATCAATATCATGGATACAAATCAATTTCGAAATTAAAATTCATATTTTCAAAAGTCAAATCTCAAATATACTTATAACACTTAGAAATCATATCAACTCAAGAAAAAGAACACAAATCCTTAACGTCTCAATAATATCTCATCTCCAATAAATACCACATCAAATCCCTATCCCTTATTCTCTAAGAATTTCCTCCAAGAATAATTCATTCAAATGGTCCATAAGGATATAACCATTAATCATCAGTAGTAACCTCAATATATACTTCGCTTACCACAATACCATTCTCTAATGGCTGGTTGTTTCCAAATCACAATCCAAGATATCCATTGATATTGTATATCCCACTTCAGAGTCGTATCCCTTATAAAACCTATATGGCATGTAACTTCACTTAATTACATATGATACTTAGTTATAAAATAAACCTAGAACCGCCTAAACCTATGCTCTGATACCACTATCACGCCTGACTCTAATCACTAGAGGAATTGTCCGCTTTGGATCAAGCCAAATCCCCCATATATCGCCCATAATAAGATTGGCAATACCCTGCACGGTTTTATCCCGCAGGTGAAAATGGGAAACTTCCCAAGAGGTCACCAACCTAGAATTTCCTGTTAACAAGCACGCTTAATTCCTGGAGTTTCTTCCGACTCTCCAGCCATTCCAGTCCACCAAAAGGCGCCTCTAATGATTAGTTTCTCCATTTTCAATATATGATCCCGATCATTCCTGTGTCCCAATTTCCGCACCACCCTAGCTAGCACTGCCATCCTAAGATTAAGCTAGCAAAAGGACTTCCGCTTTACCCGTCTCCTCTTAGGATCGCTTTGCCGGGTCGATGATGTCACAAGTTCTTATATTATAATTATTGCTGTAGTAGCAAATATATTATCCATGTGGTACAAATTTTGAAGATTAATTGATTTATTTCTTAAAGTATAATAAGATATTCCTCGTTATATATTTGGAGCTTATATTAGCCCTTGATCTAGAAATGTCAATGATATTTATGCTTCAAAATATGCTCATAGAAGTTAGCTAATATCGAGAAAAACAATTTTAAGATAGTTTTGTGATTTATTTAATATCCTTTTTATCACTGAGTAAATAAAGAAGATCTAATAAAGATCGTGGTGCCTGCTAACTAGAGTTTGCTTCATTTCCTAAAGTGAATTGAATAACCATATATATAGGTTGTTAGCGATTCTTCCCAAACTAAATCTGATGTAAATTCCCTGAAGTGAATGCCAATTAATATTATTAAATATAGATTGGCAAGGCCAAAATCCCCCCATATAAGATTGGCAAACCTGCACGGTTTTATCCCGCATGGTGAAATGGGAAAACTTCCCAAGAGGTCAACCCATTCCTAGAATTTCTGTAAGCAAGCCACGCTTTAATTCTGGAGTTCTTCCCGACTCTCCAAGCCATTCCACCAAAAGGCGCCTCTAAATATTAGTTTCTCCATTTTCAATATATTGATTCGATTCATTCTGTGTCCAACATTCCGCTACCCTAGCTAGCCTGCATCCTAAAGCTTAGCAAGGAGCTTCGCTTTACCGTCCCTCTTAGGATCGGCTGGCCGGGTCGAGATGTCCAGTCTTATTAATTAATAATTATTGCTGTATTAGCATATATTCCCCATGTGGGTACAAATTTTGGAGAATTAAATTGATTTATATTCTTAAATATAATTAAGATATTCTCGTATTAATATTTGGAGCTTATAATTAGCCCTTGATCTAGAATTGTCAATGATATTTATGCTTCAAAATAGCGTCATGAAGTAGTAATATCGAAAAACAAAATTTTAAGATTAAATGTTTTGTGATTTAATTTTAATAATCCTTTTTATCACTGAGTAAGAGTAAAATAAAGAGATCTTAATAAAGATCGTGGTGCCGCCTAACTAGAGTTTGCTTCATTTCCTAAAGTGAATGAAATAACATATATATAGGTGTAGCGATGTCTACCCAACTAAATCTGATGTATTCCCTGAAGTGAATGCAATAATATATTATATTGAGCGTGAATAATGATAAAGATATACTTATCATTGAGAATATTAATGAGATCATAGTTGAAATCATGATCTTAGCAATCATGGTAGTCACATGAGTCATTAAGAATAAATCTTACCACCATACGTGTTATAAATAAATGTGAGATATATGAATATTGGTTATGTACTGTCGTATACCAAAATATTGAAAAGCAAATTTGGCTTTGGTATTAAAGGAATATTTAAAGGCTCCGAAAGAGCAAGTATTACTATCTAGAAGGAATCAATTTTATGCATAATGTATTATTCCAAAGATATTCATTAAAATGGATATGGTTGTAAACTAGAAGTTTACAAATTCAAGTACTTTATAATTTGACATGCTCGGTTGGACCATCCCGATCAATAATGATGTGAAAAAGGAAAATTTAATCATTATATGCATATTTATTGAAGAACTAGAAGGTTCTTCAAATCTAATGAATTTTTCATGCTTAGTTTATTCTTAAAGTAAATTAATTATTAAGCATCACCAAGAGCTCAAATTGAACTGTTTTTATTTTCTGGAATATATAAAGGGAAATTATTAATCAATTTATTTGGATAGATTATGGATGTATCGAAAAAGAGTAAAATAAAGAGATCTTAATAAAGATCGTGGTGCCGCCTAACTAGAGTTTGCTTCATTTCCTAAAGTGAATGAAATAACATATATATAGGTGTAGCGATGTCTACCCAACTAAATCTGATGTATTCCCTGAAGTGAATGCAATAATATATTATATTGAGCGTGAATAATGATAAAGATATACTTATCATTGAGAATATTAATGAGATCATAGTTGAAATCATGATCTTAGCAATCATGGTAGTCACATGAGTCATTAAGAATAAATCTTACCACCATACGTGTTATAAATAAATGTGAGATATATGAATATTGGTTATGTACTGTCGTATACCAAAATATTGAAAAGCAAATTTGGCTTTGGTATTAAAGGAATATTTAAAGGCTCCGAAAGAGCAAGTATTACTATCTAGAAGGAATCAATTTTATGCATAATGTATTATTCCAAAGATATTCATTAAAATGGATATGGTTGTAAACTAGAAGTTTACAAATTCAAGTACTTTATAATTTGACATGCTCGGTTGGACCATCCCGATCAATAATGATGTGAAAAAGGAAAATTTAATCATTATATGCATATTTATTGAAGAACTAGAAGGTTCTTCAAATCTAATGAATTTTTCATGCTTAGTTTATTCTTAAAGTAAATTAATTATTAAGCATCACCAAGAGCTCAAATTGAACTGTTTTTATTTTCTGGAATATATAAAGGGAAATTATTAATCAATTTATTTGGATAGATTATGAGTAAAATAAAGAGATCTTAATAAAGATCGTGGTGCCGCCTAACTAGAGTTTGCTTCATTTCCTAAAGTGAATGAAATAACATATATATAGGTGTAGCGATGTCTACCCAACTAAATCTGATGTATTCCCTGAAGTGAATGCAATAATATATTATATTGAGCGTGAATAATGATAAAGATATACTTATCATTGAGAATATTAATGAGATCATAGTTGAAATCATGATCTTAGCAATCATGGTAGTCACATGAGTCATTAAGAATAAATCTTACCACCATACGTGTTATAAATAAATGTGAGATATATGAATATTGGTTATGTACTGTCGTATACCAAAATATTGAAAAGCAAATTTGGCTTTGGTATTAAAGGAATATTTAAAGGCTCCGAAAGAGCAAGTATTACTATCTAGAAGGAATCAATTTTATGCATAATGTATTATTCCAAAGATATTCATTAAAATGGATATGGTTGTAAACTAGAAGTTTACAAATTCAAGTACTTTATAATTTGACATGCTCGGTTGGACCATCCCGATCAATAATGATGTGAAAAAGGAAAATTTAATCATTATATGCATATTTATTGAAGAACTAGAAGGTTCTTCAAATCTAATGAATTTTTCATGCTTAGTTTATTCTTAAAGTAAATTAATTATTAAGCATCACCAAGAGCTCAAATTGAACTGTTTTTATTTTCTGGAATATATAAAGGGAAATTATTAATCAATTTATTTGGATAGATTAGAGTAAAATAAAGAGATCTTAATAAAGATCGTGGTGCCGCCTAACTAGAGTTTGCTTCATTTCCTAAAGTGAATGAAATAACATATATATAGGTGTAGCGATGTCTACCCAACTAAATCTGATGTATTCCCTGAAGTGAATGCAATAATATATTATATTGAGCGTGAATAATGATAAAGATATACTTATCATTGAGAATATTAATGAGATCATAGTTGAAATCATGATCTTAGCAATCATGGTAGTCACATGAGTCATTAAGAATAAATCTTACCACCATACGTGTTATAAATAAATGTGAGATATATGAATATTGGTTATGTACTGTCGTATACCAAAATATTGAAAAGCAAATTTGGCTTTGGTATTAAAGGAATATTTAAAGGCTCCGAAAGAGCAAGTATTACTATCTAGAAGGAATCAATTTTATGCATAATGTATTATTCCAAAGATATTCATTAAAATGGATATGGTTGTAAACTAGAAGTTTACAAATTCAAGTACTTTATAATTTGACATGCTCGGTTGGACCATCCCGATCAATAATGATGTGAAAAAGGAAAATTTAATCATTATATGCATATTTATTGAAGAACTAGAAGGTTCTTCAAATCTAATGAATTTTTCATGCTTAGTTTATTCTTAAAGTAAATTAATTATTAAGCATCACCAAGAGCTCAAATTGAACTGTTTTTATTTTCTGGAATATATAAAGGGAAATTATTAATCAATTTATTTGGATAGATTATGGATGTATCGAAGAGTAAAATAAAGAGATCTTAATAAAGATCGTGGTGCCGCCTAACTAGAGTTTGCTTCATTTCCTAAAGTGAATGAAATAACATATATATAGGTGTAGCGATGTCTACCCAACTAAATCTGATGTATTCCCTGAAGTGAATGCAATAATATATTATATTGAGCGTGAATAATGATAAAGATATACTTATCATTGAGAATATTAATGAGATCATAGTTGAAATCATGATCTTAGCAATCATGGTAGTCACATGAGTCATTAAGAATAAATCTTACCACCATACGTGTTATAAATAAATGTGAGATATATGAATATTGGTTATGTACTGTCGTATACCAAAATATTGAAAAGCAAATTTGGCTTTGGTATTAAAGGAATATTTAAAGGCTCCGAAAGAGCAAGTATTACTATCTAGAAGGAATCAATTTTATGCATAATGTATTATTCCAAAGATATTCATTAAAATGGATATGGTTGTAAACTAGAAGTTTACAAATTCAAGTACTTTATAATTTGACATGCTCGGTTGGACCATCCCGATCAATAATGATGTGAAAAAGGAAAATTTAATCATTATATGCATATTTATTGAAGAACTAGAAGGTTCTTCAAATCTAATGAATTTTTCATGCTTAGTTTATTCTTAAAGTAAATTAATTATTAAGCATCACCAAGAGCTCAAATTGAACTGTTTTTATTTTCTGGAATATATAAAGGGAAATTATTAATCAATTTATTTGGATAGATTATGGATGTATCGAAAAAATAGTTACATGATTATTATTAACTTGCAACCTGAAGTTTGAATATTATTATCAATATGCAACCAGAAGTTTACATGATTATTTGCGCAAATAATTTGATTAAAAATACAATTTCCAGATTATGTTATTAAGCTTGAGAATGATTGTAAATACACATAAGGCCTTTAATGACTATGGCATACGTTAATTGAAATAATTATAAGGCAACTCATTATTGCTTTTATTCATGTTCAAAATGATTTAATATAATTATTATTTATTAAATGATTGCAATTATTGCAAGACAATTATTATGAGAATGAATCTCCTTTTAGAGGGACATGCTATTAAATTTAATAGTACTTACTCGCATCAAGAAATAAGTTATTATAAGTTCTGCCCTTTATAATTGGTTTTTGGATCAGGAACCAAACATTACCCATTGAAGAATTTTTAAATGTATGGTATATGTTTTAATTGCTCCACCACAATACACTAAGATAGTGTCCTCAAAAATGAGGTTGAAAATATATGTCGGATATGATCTATTATTAAATATTTAAAACTTTCAAATAAGAAATATATATTAAATATTTAAAACTTTCAAATAAGAAATATATATGCCAAACTTGCTAATTGTTATGGATTCGACATTAGAGAGAGAAAATAAGTAGCTAGAAGAATAATTGATTGGAAAAGAATTATCATTATTATATCTAGATCCTCATACAAGGCAGTGTGAATTTAAAAGTTTAAAAGATAATTCATTTGTAAAATATTGCAAATTAGTTGTCAGATATATTTCTAACCCAAAAGGGAGATAACTAAATCTCACATAGTAGTTGCAAATGCTCCTATTAGAATTAAAGTCCTTGAAGGAAAAATTGCCCATGCTAATGAATCTAAGGCATGTTTGAAGCGTGGTAGACTAATCGGTTCCAAGGATAAAAATCCTAGAAAAGGAAAGGAGCAAATATTCAAGATGGTCAAACTCTAAAAGAGTAAATTATGGAAGAAGTTTGTAGACAGGACTAATAAGTTTCTTAAAGAAACTCAGATACTTGAAATCAATAAAGATTATGAGATCTCTATAAATTATACTAGGTCAGAACAAATGTCGATGGTAAATATAGCACTTGAATTGTGAAAAATGATGAGGATCTTGAGCATATAGTCTATTTATAATATAGACATAGAATTGATTGGCCAAAATAGAATGACGCATGTGAGAATTGATTGGCCAAAATAGAATGACGCATGTGGCATTTAAATTTACTTGAAAAGTAAACTTCAAGCCAGTAGAATACAAATATATATTTGTGTGAAATTAAAATGGGTAATGAGATATGAAACAAGCTTGTTGCACAAATTTTCTGCAAAGAATTGGCATTGATTATGAGAATAAATACCCTCATGTGGTGGATGCAATAATAATTTGATATTTAATTAGTTTGACAGTTTATAAAAATTTGAAATGCGTCTAATGAATTAATGGCTACCTATTTATATGTTAACTTGATGTAGATATCTATATGAAAATCCCTGAAGGAATCTAGTTGCTTAAAGCATAAAGTTAAATTCTCAAGAAATTATTCAACTAATATTACAAAGCTTTATATGGATTAGTGGATAATGATATCCAGATATCCATGAAAATATTTTGAAAAAAAAATGCTTGAAGCAAGCAATTAAGAACCCCGAAAAATATATTCAAGATTTCTATATGGAAATTCTATATGGAATAAAGAAATCTCAATACATTATAATCGCTTTAATGATATTTATGGCTAAGAAACTATATTATTTTATGATTATATTGCATTTATTATATTCTTTTGTTGAAAGTCACATACTTTTATACTTTTGATATTTACTTTATATACTATCACGAGTAAAGTGATCTCTTGATTAATGAATATTTGTTGAAAGAATATTATAATGACATTATTATATGTTCATGAATTTTTTTTATAAAGAGATTTTGAATATGAATTAATCAATATTTGGCTCATGAACATTATTGAAAGTCCTGAAGAGTTTTCAAAGATTAAAGTTTCCTTAAAGGAAGAGTTTGAGATGAAAGACATTGGGAATATAAAATTTTGTCTCAACCTGAAGATCAAGTATTTCATAAATGAAATTTTATCTATGAATTCACATATATGACTAAGTTATTAAAATGATTTTATGTGAATCTCAATAGTTTGAGGTTATTTGATAAGAAAATGACCATTTTTCAATTTTGAGAAAATTATGAAAAACTTATTGGTCCTAAAGCACCATATATTAGTGTAATAAAGGCGCTAAAGTATCTTGCTATTCATATAACTAGATATAAGTATTTTTATAAATTTTATTTGTAAGATATAGTTCTTCTTGAATGTGAAGAAATTGAATCAAGTTAAATATGTATTTTGATCTCTATGGCATGATATATATATATATATATGAAACACCCCAAATTTTTATTTTCGAAACCTTTGAATTTTTATTAAATCAAAAATCAGAAATTTTGATCGTGTGGGCTGCAAGAATAATAAAATCTCAATTCGAACCCAATTTTGGCGAGTTGGGCCTAAACCCAAAATATCATCAGAATTTTCGAAATTGAGAACAGTTTAAAATTTTCCGAGAAATAATATGAAATCTCCAGCCAATTTAGTCTAGTTATGAATATAATAAATTTAAATTATTCTAAAATCAAATATCATCACTATTAATATTTTTTATTATTATAATTGAGTAAATGGAGAAAAAGTTACGGAACCTAAACTAAAACAATCAAATAAATGACCGGACCCGAAAATCAAATTGATTTCCCAAAAAAAACCACACGAATAACCTGAAAACCAAGTGAAAAACCTGTAAACCGAACAAAATCGAGCCAAATCGTTGAATCAGACCAAACTGGTTCGAATCGAACCGGAATGATCTAGAAACCGACTTAGTTTCTTCTTTTCTCCCTCTCTTCTTCTTCTTCTGTGCGCGCGACAGTCTCCTCCTCCTCTCTTTCCTTCTCATTTCCGACCACCGCTCAGCGAGAGCGAAGTGGCGATCGCCTTCCCTGGAGTCTCTGGTCCATTTTCCGGCCTCCTTCCCCACTAGCAGAGCCTCCAGTGGCGCGAACGAGACTGTCCCCATTGATAGTTCTCGTTCTTCGATCTCCGGCGATACCAGGCGATTCTGGCAACGTGAAGCTTCAAGGTGAGCTTCGATTGATTCCTTCGTCTTGTGTGAACAATTTCCATCCAAGAATGAACAATTTCCATCCAAGAAACGACGGTTTTTGGTGGAAGGAACTGGGACACCAATGAACGACGGTGAGGGCGGCTGTCAAGCTTGTTCGACCAACTAGAGGGTTGATCTCCACTAAACTAACGCCGGAAATGGAATCCTTGGTGAATTTCGAGTCGAATGGTATGATCATGGCGAATTTCTGGGCATTATTAATCTTCCGGCCACCGTAGACGGCGGCGGCGATGGCGTTCCGGTGACCGGCCGTCGAGCCTCCGGCGAGGCATCAAGGGACAGAATTTTCCTCTCTTCACGAGGATTGTGGAATCGTCGCCCAAATTTCAATTGGTACGTTCTATGACCAATTTCCTATTTTCGGTATAAATTCTAAACTTAGTAATCATTAGTTAATTAAATTGAATTTGAATTAATTAATTCATATATTATATATGAGCTTATATAGCTAGTTGAGAAGGACCTATTTATTTGTCATAAACAACAACAACTATTGAATAAATTGTAGGGACATTTAGATAAAACTAATCATAGGAATTGATATATATATATATATATATTAAAGTGAGTTGGATTACTAGTAGATTATTCATTAATTTTAGTTAATTGAAGCATTTTGTTCTTAATGGCTGAATTAACTTAATTGATTACAAGTTTTGTTTATGAAATTGTACAAATTATTTGAAATTAGTTAGAGGACAATTAGTTAGAGAACAAGTAATAATATCGTTGGAACATGCTTGGAGGTTATTATAATTTGTAAATTAATTGGTGCATGTTGACATGGTTGTTTTGAAAGGAGGATGTGAATTAAGCTGATTGATTGCCCGACGGATGAGTTGTGTGTATTGATTGAGAAATATATAATATTGTGATATTTAAATAGGTGGATAGTCCAATTTTTAGGGGAAATGCTGCTGAAATTTCGATAGAACCTAGATTAGTTTTAATTAATAACATAATTAATAAATTGATTTAGATTAATTCTATAACTTAATACATAATAAATAGAGTGCTCTAATTATTTATTTATTATCTTTATTATTTATTTATTTTCATTGTTATTGTTTATTATTATCATTTATTTTATTGTTGTTGTTTATTGTTAATAGTATTTATTTAATTATTTAATTGCATTTATTATTGCATTTAAGTATGAGAGTCTTAATTGTGCATTTGCATTACATGTTTAACTGAGCAAATATGTCTCATTAATTGAATACTTGATTTAATTGTGTTGTGATAATGCTATGCCTTTGTTTGTGGTGTGGAAATTGAGATGAAGTGGTCACCATGGGTTTGAGGCACTGCGATTAAAGCATGGATCCTGATTATGATGGAATTATGAAATTGGACCGTCGAGCCCGGGAAAAATGGAGATCGACGCACCCCGTGGGCACCTAATACATGGATTTATATAGAAACCAATGGGATGCCTGCTCGTCGGTTTGCGGCCACCTGATTGTCTAGATTTTGATCGGCAGGCCCGCAGGGTGGCCTCCTGTGTGAGCGCTTGATGTTCTAGATGGATAGCGAAAGACCACCCGGTGCCTCCTGTTTATGGAAAGAAAAAGAGAGAATGTGAAAATAAGTGAGACGACTGGTCGTGTTGAGGATTAGACCGGCTCGGCCCAGGGTTTATGGGGATGGCTCCCCGGTTGCACACGTTTGTGAAGGATGGCCAGTGAGAGTCCGGTCATCGCGGGGTTTCGGTGACACCACTGACTAATTCCACGTGATGTGATAATATATGGAAGATTGCCTAATAATTGTGAGTGCTGTGATATGCCATTTGTGTGACTGGACTGGAAACCATTGTGAGCATACTAATATAACTAGTCGAATGACTAGATTGATATATTTACATAGTTGTGTGAATGCGTGTGTTGTGCAATAATTATTACTCCTTAAGAAAACTCACATGTCTTTGATTAATTTTTTAGGAAGTAAGTTTCTCTTTAATTCGATTCAAGCTATGTTTCTTCGATGCAGGGCACTAAAGAAATTTTCCCTACTTCCATAATTATTTTACTATGCAACTGTATGTATAAAAAGCTAGGTATATCAAAGAGTTAGTGACTCCGCAGTTGTAGGATTTGTATACTTTTAGTCGTTTATTATTATGGATGAAATAATTCTGTGAGCCCATGGTATAAATGTGATGTATTGTAAATTGGGCGAGGCTCGATCTGTATGTTTAAGATGTTAAATTTGGGGCTGAATTATAATATGGATATGAGGTTTATTTTCGCATGGCAATATGGGCTTAATACTTAGAATTTACATGGATATAATTGAATTTGTTTTTAGTTAGACTTACTAGGGGCCTCGGGGGCCTTAAGCTTACCTGGGCCCTAGTGCCGGTCCGGCCCATGGATACGGGTCGTGACAATATATGTGTTATATTATAACTAATATGAGGGGGAGTAAATACACACTGTACTCTTTTTTCCTTAAATTAAGATTTTTTCCACCGGGTTTTTCTGGTAAAGGTTTTTAATGAGGCAACATTTCAATGCGTATTTAAGAAAAGAATAATTTATTGTTTTTCCTTCAGTAAGATTTTTTTCCCACAAGGTTTTTTCTTAGTAAAGTTTTAATGAGACATATTCTTTAAAAAATGGACATCCAAGGGGGAGTGTTATGAAATAAGTGGATGTCTTATGTGGGCTAGAAGTCTATATTCTTAATAGCAAACTCTATCTTCCTGATTTGTATAAGACTCTATTAGGGTTCCACTTATGTAATTATATATACGTGACTTCTCATCAATAATAGACACTCTCGTAGTCTCTCTCTATTTTTCTATTATTTTATAACATTATTATTGTGTTGTTTTATTTTAATATTTTTCATCTTTTATTTTAATATTTTTAGCTTTTTTTTTTTATTATTGAGGAGAGAGATTCAAGTTAAACATACATTTATCACTAAATTAAATGCAATAATTTTATTAATATTGTTTTTTTGTTTTTGTTATATATATATATATATATATATAATATATATATAATATATATATTAATATATAATATTATATATTTGTGTAAAAATCACGTTATCCAGACCATCATAACTAGGGACCCCTAATCCCAATATATATTTGTGTAAATCACTGTTATCCAGACCATATAACTAGGGACCGCCTAATCCAGCTTAGGGCTTAGTCACAGTTAAGGCTCTTCGCTCCTCTTTGCAAGTGTGTTTGGTGGGGATCAACTCAAGGGCTCTTCCTAGTTTTATATATTTATTTTAATAAAATATAAAAAATATATAGCATAACAAAAATATAATTGGTATTTATTATTTATTTTTGGGAAATTATTATTTCAAGGATATTTTAGGAAATAAAAGCAAGTGATTTTTCAATTATAAATTTATTCCATACATGATTATGTAGAATTCAATTGAAATTCATGCCTTAAATGAATCTTACTAAACATGAAAATTCATTCACTGTTATGAAATTAGTGGATCTCTCATTAAGCTAAAAGTCTATATTCATTATTAGTCTACAAATCTATTTAATGTAGAAGTCTATTCTCCTAATTATATAACACTCATCTCATGTGCCTATATATATATATATGTGTGTGTGTGTGTGTGCGCGTGGCTTCTCATCAATAAAGATTACTCTTATATATTTTGCTCTCTATTCCTTCTCTTTACTTTCTTTACTGTTTCTAGTTTTATATTATTTTATAACACGTTATCAGTACAATTGTTCTATCACTTCTTTAATCAAAGAAGAAAACTTATGGTTTGCGACGACCAAAGTTAGGTTTGCAAATTTGAATTTATTCATATCTAAAAGATAAATTTTTTTTACGTTTTAAGAATTATTTTATTGATTAATTATGATCAAATTAAAAAAAATTGTTATATATATACACACCTATGATTGTTTAATTTCATAATAATAGTAGACCCTAGATTTCGTTTTTCCTTGAGTTTGATTCCGTCAGGTTCTTGAAATTAATTATAAATAATTTTTTTATTTTTTTCTCATTATCTATTTGATATCATGATCAATTACTTAAATTATAATATTGCTTATATCAAGCAATGCATAACTGCATATAGACAAGAAAAAAAAAAAGAGAACTATGATTTTTACTTAATGAAAAGCACATACATGCATCTTATGTCATATTTTCTTTTACTTGTGTAATTTTTTTTTATAATTTTATAATTAGTTTGTCTTGTTACGATTATTCTCATCATATTAACTCTTTTATACCTTGAATTTTATGGTCCTTTTATAATATGGGCAAGAATTATTTATCATGGATCTAAGATGATGAAATATATTTGAAGGCAACGGCTCTTGGAGATATAAGAGAAAATTAAGAATCAAATCAAGATAGTACAAAGGTAATAATTTCCCTCAATTGAATATTTGATAATTAAATATCCACTTGTTTTTTTGGAATGGTTTGAAAGAAAGATAAAACTACCAAAGGTGCATCATGAATCGATGCATTTATCATTACATAACTTGCAGAACCGTAAGTTATTTTAATTTTGCAATATTAAGGTTATTGTTTTATTATTATAATTATTGCTATATATTGACATAAATCATCTATCTTATACAAATTTTGAGTATTTATTTTAAATATAATTACATATTGTCGTTATTATATTTGAAGCTATATTAGCCTTTGATCTAGAATTGTCAATAATATTTAAACATCAAATATGCTCTTGAAGTAGCAATATTGAGAGAGAAGATTTTAAGATATATTTTAGATTTATTTCATTTCCTTTTATCATTGAGCAAAATAAAGAGATCTTAATAAAGATTATGAGACCGCTCAACTGGATTTTGCTCTATTTCCTGAAGTGAATGAAATAACATATATATGGGTGTACGATGTCTATCTAACTAGATATGATTCGTTCCTTGAAGTGAATACAATAATATATGATATTGGGAATGGACGTGAATATGACAAAGATATACTTGTTATTGAGAATATAATAAGATCACAGTTGAAGTAACAGTCTTAGCAATTATGGTGGCCACATAATTAAAAATAAATTTTATCACTAGAACTGGTACAAATAATGTGGCATACGTTTGATTATGTACTTCTGTACACCAAAATGTTAAATGAAAAATTTGGTTTGGGTAGTAAAAAATATTTTAAAAACTCCGGAAGAACAAGTATTACTACCTATAAGAATGAATTGCATACATGATGCATTATTCCAAAGATATTCATTAGAATGGATATCATATAATGATTGAATAAATATGATTGTAAACCAAAAGTTTACAAATCCAAGTACTTTATTTGTATCAATAGAACTGGGTACCAAAGAATGTCGGCAGGACGTTTCGATTTTACATTCTGTACACACAAACAGTTTATGGTGGCCACATAATTAAAAATAAATTTTATCACTAGAACTGGTACAAATAATGTGGCATACGTTTGATTATGTACTTCTGTACACCAAAATGTTAAATGAAAAATTTGGTTTGGGTAGTAAAAAATATTTTAAAAACTCCGGAAGAACAAGTATTACTACCTATAAGAATGAATTGCATACATGATGCATTATTCCAAAGATATTCATTAGAATGGATATCATATAATGATTGAATAAATATGATTGTAAACCAAAAGTTTACAAATCCAAGTACTTTATTATTTAGCATGATCGGTTAAACCATCCTTATCAATAATGATGTGAAAAGGAAAATTTAAATCCATACATGGATATTTATTGAAGAACTAGAAGTTTCTTCAAGTCTAATGATTTTTTAATACTTAGTTTATTCTCAAAGCAAATTAATTATTAAGCAATTACCAAGTAAATTTCAAATTGAACTGCTTACATTTTCTGAAATATATAAAGAGAAATTATTGATCAATTCATCCATCATGTGGATTATTTAGATATTTTATGGATGAATCCAAAAGATAGTTACATGATTATTTATAATTATTATTAACTTGCATCCTGAAGTTTGCAAAGATTATTGTTAACATGCAACCTAAAGTTTGCATGATTATTTGCATAGATAATTTGATTAAGAAAACAATTTCAAATTTTGCTATTAAACTAATTTATCTTGAGAATAACAGTGAATTTACACGTTATGCCTTTAATGATTATGATATGTGTTAATTGAATTCTTCATTTTTGCTTTTATTCATGCTCAAAATGATTTAGTCTAATCATTTATTAAATGTTGCAATTAATTGCAAGGATTATTATGAGAACAAAGCTCCCTATTTTTGTACAGGGACATGTTATTATATGTAATAACATTTACTCGCATCAGGCCAATAAGTTATTATATGTTCTCCCTTTATAAATAGTTGTGTTGCCACGTCAACCCTAGATGGGGCCACCCCACCTTCAAATATCTATAAATATACATTGGGGGGTCAGCCAAAGGGCAGACTTTTGAAAATTGAGGGAAGACGCTTGCGTTTTTTAAACTCAACCAAAAGATCTAAAGGCAACTAGTATTAACCTTGGATCTAAGTTGAGATTTTATTGCGCAATCAATAAAAAATCCCGGAAATCAATTAAAAGTTCCAAAATACACACACCTTAATCTTGAATCTCAGACTATTGGATCGAGGACCTAGTTTTTGGGTTTCTTCATCCATTGTTTAACAAATCTTCAAAGAAATCCTCAAAGGTAGTTTCTGAGAACCTTATTCTCATTCATACACCTTTTTCTTTCATATTTTGGTACTTTGAATAACCTTTTTTTGTCTGGTTGTGAGGGAAATCGAGGATCAACCCACAAGAAATTTCTGTGCCTCTAAGCGCACAGCCTGAAACAGTTGCGCAAGCCTCTGCATGTGGCGTGCACCACATGAGCCCAAATTTTCCCTGTTTTGACTCAAAACACATCTGAACCTTCCTGATCAAGGAAGGGCCTTGTGCCATTACGTGGGGTGCATGCCACACCCATGTGGCGCACGCTATAGCCCCCTATGGCGCTAGGCCCTTCATTTTAGAGGTATAGAATGATTAAAGGTCAATAAACGCTCTTTTTTCGGAGATCTACTGACCAAGCTTCAACCTTAAAAGGTCTGGCATGCGATTGGTGAATTTGTTCATCATCATTGATGAACATTAAGACCATGAGCTTAAATCTTGATTAACCATCTAGATTCATGTCTTTAAATTATTGCACTTTACTTTTCTAGCATTTTATCATTCTACCTTTATATTTTATGCCTTTAAATTTAGTGTTCTATATTTATTATTGTGCTAACCCCTTATTCTTCAAGTTTTATTTTGTACATGCATCATGCTTCCATTTTTATGAATGTGTGTGTAATCGTAGTTGGGAATGTATGTCTTATTATTTTGTGATTAATGGTTACTTTGTGCTTGTATCTTTTATCATTCTTATTGTGTTTTAATGCTTTGTTATTGCAAGATGTAAAGAGATCTTAATGGACCTCATTAAAATGCTTATATGTAATATTTAGTTTGGGAATGGAAAATTTGGAGGATAATGGGTAGATTGTACATTTAGGGATGGATTGTAATTCTTTTCTCCTCCCATTTCTTTATGGATGCTTTATATTTCATGCTTATTATGCTTGCAAATAATTTATGTGAATGACATAGTTTTCTTTAAAATTGCATAAAAAGTATTTACATCTCAATTTTAGTTAATTGCATTATTAGTAATTATGAATCTTTGGACAACGAGGAGGCCGGTATAATCGGGCGATAGGGGTGCCAAACACTTTCCTCTATCGTACCTAACTCCCAAACCTCGTCTATGGTTTAAAACCGAGTTAGGTGATTCCAAAGAATCGACTAATTCGAGTATTTTCCCTAATAAGGGTGACGACTCCAAACAATGAAACTCTTATCGAAGTAAGAGGACCATTTTCCGAGGGTTAATGAATGGGTTAATTAAAAAAACCAATTTTTTATAAAATAAATCGAGCCATTTGATTCAATTCTTTCCAAATCAAACTTTTGGAAAAAATCACGCGTTTCTCAGCCTGGCGACTCCGCTGGGGATTGAACTCAAAATCTCTAGTTTTTGATTTTGGGTTTGAATAAGAGAGTTAAGTCCGAAAGTTGTTCAATTATTCACAATTTTTAATAATGTTATTAACTTTACATTGAGTTTACTTTTTGTAATTATAAAATGTCATTCATGCATTTATCGCTTTTTAATCTCCTTTTTACCCTAAACCCCAAAGGTGATATTGAGAGTTGTGATCCTTTCACTCTACTCGAATGTTTGGATCCGCCACTAATATACAACGAGGAATAAGTTAAGTATCATTTGGAATATCAAAAGAATTTGCACAATCCATTATCACCTTTTGTTTAGACCCGAAGCAAAAGGGAGGAAATAACCAATTCTCGCTTATGGATCTCAAGACTTAATAAACCCGACCAAAGCTTATATAAATGACTCTAGTTCCTTCCCATAGGATTACCATAATAAACAAATGATTCTTGCATTTATCCAATAAATGCGAGAGGCTTCGGTCCAAAACCCCATGATGGTTTGCGAGAGGCTTCGGTCCAAAACCCCATGATGGTTTGTGGGCCCAACCTATATGTCCTAGGGTTTAGAAAAGACTTTAATCTAGAATCGTGTGTGGGAGATATAAGGGTGGAGATCATGCATTTTCCAACTCCCGTCCCCTTTGTTTATATATAAATGCCATGATTGTGTTGTATTTTAGTCATGCATCATTTAATTTGTTTTCTTGCAGCCATTTAGGTATATTCTGTCATGGCTTGATCCCGACGATCAAAGCGCCAAAGGTTGAAAGACTTAAGAGAGTTGTTAGAAGCAAAACAAGCTAAAAGAGCCCTTTCCAATAGTGACTACAAGGCCGAAGCCCAAAAGCCTAAGAGGGCTCCTTCGATTCTTACTTCAACAAAGGAAGACTAATTAGAAGGGGCTCATCAACTATTGCTTGAAATAAAGCAAGCACAAATCGAAGCCATGACACTTTTCTAAGGTGTGGAGACGTGTTTCAACTTCATGCGCAAACCGCCTTGTGGAAATAGGGGATTAGAGGATGCTAGACCATAGCAAAGCTCTTAACTTGAGTAAAAAAAAATATCAATAGGGCCAAATGGGATTGTTGTAAGAAGTCCACCTTTGGAGCAATAGATGAAGTTATCTATTTTAAGCCAAATATTTCCAATGTCTCGAGAAAAATCGAAACAAACATCAAAAAACCAAAAATAAAAAAGAGAAACAAGAGAAAAATCTCGATTATATATAAAAGACCCTGCTTAAGCATCATCGTTTGAGGCAAAAAGAAAGGGATATAAAAAAAATAAAGAAACAGACATCCTAAATATTTGGCTTCAAAATAAGCCACATTTTAATTCTTGCAAATTCTCGAAAGCCCCTCTCCAGTCTTCATTTCGAACACTCATATGACTGAGTAGTGACAGAATATAACATTAGTAGCATTTCACAATGTTGTTTTGCCTGATTGCATTTCATATGACATTATCATGCATTCATGCATACATGCATCATATCTAACCTTCCAGCCACCGAAGCTCCGCATAAGAAGCCAAAGCCCTCGAAGCTCAAAATTTTGGTTGGTTATGGCCAAGGCAAAAGAGAGGAGGAAAAGGAAAAAAAGAGAAAACTAAAAAGAAAAAAGGAAAACAAGAAAAAAAAAACAAGAAGAAAAAAAAAATCCCAAGGTGCTAAAAGGAGCCAAGTGAGAGAAAGTCACCCCCACTGATATTGAGAGTTTGGATCCTTTCACTCTACGAGGAGGCCGATTTAATCGAGCAATAAGCGGTACTTAACACCTTGCCCTATCGTACCTAACTCCTGAATGTCGTCTCTAGTTTAAAACCGAGTTAGACGATTCTAAAGAATCAATTAATTTGAGTCTTTTTCCTAATAAGGATGACGACTCCGAAAAATAAAACTCTTACCAAATTAAGAGGACCATTTTCTGAGAGTTAACAAATGGGTTAATAAGGAAAATCGACGTTTAATAAAATGAACCAAGCTTGTTTGATTCGATTCTTTCCAAATCAAATTTTTAGATAAAATCATGCGTTCCTCAGTCATATAAAGCACAACTTGTTGCATAAGTTTTTTGTAAAGAACTGTCAATGATTATGAGGGTAAATACTCTCATGTGGTGGATGCAATTATAGTTTGATACTTTATTAGTTTGAAAATTCATAAAAACTCAAAATACATCTGATAAATTAGTGACTACCTATTTATATGACTCACTTGATATAGATATCTATGAAAATCCCTGAAGGATTTTTAGTTGCTTGAAGCATAAAATTAAATTTTTGAGAAATTTATTCAACTAATATTATAGAGCTCTATTTGGATTAGATGATAATGATATCCATGGAATATTGAATAATGCTTGAAACAAGGAAATTGAGACCTCGAGAAATAAAATAGATTTAAGATTTCTATATGGATTAAAGAAATCTCAATACATATGATATACTCACCTTAATTATACTTATAATATTCTTTCGTTGAAAGTCACATGCTTTCATTCTTTTGATGTTTACTTTATATGGTATCATGAGTGAGGTGATCTCTTGATTAGTGAATATTTATTGAAATAATATTATAATAATATTGTTATACATCATAATTTTTTTTCTAATAAAGATATTGAATATGAATTTGTCATTATTTGACTCATGAAAATTATTGTAACTCTCGAAAAACTTCCAAAGATTATAGATTTTTCAAAGAAAGAGTTTGACATGAAATACCTTGGAAATATAAAGTTTTGCCTCGAGTTAAAAATCGAGTATTTCATAAATGGATTTTATTTATGAATCCACATATATGACTAAGTTATATAAATGATTTTATGTGGATGTTAATAGCTGTGAGCTCACTTGATGAGAAAATTGTTAGTGTAAGATAAGTTTGTTATGGTGTATACTTATCTTTAGCTTTTCTGTTACGTATTTGTATCTCAATCTTATCAATACTTGTGTATATATACATATTATAGCAATACACAATATACAACTTTCCTTTGCCATTCAATGTGTAATATACATATTAATAGCAATGACACAACTATACCAACTTTTCCTTGCCCATTCATCTTCTTTTATATGGTATTCAGAGCCTTCTTGACCAAAACCTAATCTAGTTACGTTTCTTCTTTTTTTTTTTTTTCCCTCTTCTTTGTGTTCTTATCATGTCGATCGCTTCCTCGATCGTTCCTTCCACTGGAACAATGGCAGTGCCCAATATCACTAGCCAACTTCCGATTAAGCTCACTACTACTAATTATTTGATCTGGAAGATGCAATTGGTACCAGTTCTCCATGGATACAATTTATATTCTCATGTTGATTCTACTCATACTGCTCCCACTAAATTTCTTCCTAATTCAGAAACTCCAAATCCTGCGTACTTGATCTGGTTTCGTGAGGACCAGCTTGTTTTGTCCTGGATTGTGCAATCTGTTTCTGAATCAATGATGGCTCAGCTTGTTGGTGTTACAACAGCTCTCGAGGCCTGGACAAAATTGGCGACTGCTTATTCTATTGGTTCTCGAACACATATTCGTCATCTTAAAAATGAATTGCACAGGCTTTCTCGGGGTACTGATTCTATTGAGACATATCTGCAGAAGGCTAAAGCTATTTCAAATAACTTAGCTGCTCTTGATAGTCCTGTCTTTAATGATGATTTATGTGGTGCTATTTTGGATGGTCTTGGTGGTGATTACAGACCATTTGTTCAGAATCAGGAGGCTCGAATGGAACCGGTCTCTTTTGATGACTTGCTTGGGTTGTTGTTGACTGAGGAAAAACAACTTAAACGTGATTCTCTTGATCTTGTTCAACCTGCAACTGCTTTTTATACATCCAAGCCGACTTCGCGTGGAGGAGGTCGCAGCGCGTGGAGGAGGTCGCGGCGGACGATCTACTCGTGGTAGGGGTGGTCGTTCCGTTCGGAATCATGATGGTTCCTATCATCAGTCTGCTACATCATTCCATGATGTCCAGTGTTACAATTGTCAAGGTTTTGGTCACACTTCACGAACCTGCTCATCCTCAAAAAGGATTTCACATCATCCCTCATCCAATCTTGCTGCTGCTAAACAAGAATCTTCTCACCGGTCTCAGCCTTGGTTAGTCGATTCTGGTGCTACACACCATCTGACGGGGAATCTCAACAATCTCAAACTTGATTCTGAGTACACTGGTCCTGAGGAGGTGGTAATTAGTAATGGTAAGACCTTACCCATTTCTCATGTTGGTCACTCTAGTCTCTCATCTCCTTCTCATTCTTTCTCTTTGAATAATATTCTTTTTTGTGCCTAAAGCTACTAATAGTTTGTTGTCTGTTCAAGCATTCACTCAAGATAATGATGTTTCTATGGAATTCTTTCCCTCTTGTTACTATGTCAAGGATATCCGCACGAGGGTGCCTCTGCTGAAAGGCCAGAATAAGCATGGCTTATATGTTTTTCCACACTATGTTTCCACCTACCTGCTGTTCCTGCCTGCGGCCTGCTGCTCTTTGTCAAGCTCATGGAGTTACTCTTGCTACTTTACATGCACGTTTAGGACACTTAAATAAGCGTACTTTATTGCAGTCTGTACGCGATAATAAAATTTCTGTTTCTTCATTTGAGTTTCCTATGTGTTCTGCGTGTTGTACTAGCAAATCTCATCAATTACCATTTTCGGATTCCCTATCTAACATTACTGCACCATTACAATTATTATGTTCTGATGTTTGGGGACCTGCTCCAGTTGCTTCTTTGTCTGGGAATCGGTATTATGTTCTTTTCCATGATGCTTTTAGTAAATACACCTGGCTTTATTGTTTAAAGAGAAAATCTGATGTTTTGCCTACGTTCATTAAATTTCGTTAATTTCGGTCATCTAGTTGAAAATTATTTCAACACTACAACAAACAATTTCAATGCTGACTGGGGTTGGCGGAATATCAATCTCTAGGCCAAAAATCTTTCTGTACAAATGGCATCTCATTGTCGTGTTTCCCGTGTCCGTATACCCCCCAACAAAATGGGAAAGCCGAAAGAAAACACCGCCATATGTGGAAACTGGATTTAGCAATGTTTCATCATGCCTCTATTTGCCCTCTTACTTACTGGGGAATTTTGCCTTGAAACCAGTATTTAACTTGATTAATTCGAAATGCCTCTTGCTTCCAAAGCAACTCCTGTACTCAATCTCTCTTTAAATCGCCCCTATCCTTGATAATCTTAAAGTGTTTGGTTGTCTCTGTGTTTCCCCTTATTTTGCGCCATTATGCGAGCAGAAAACTTGATTACCGTTCTACTAGCCATGTGTATTTCTTGGGTATAGTCCATTCACGAATAAGGTTATAAAGTGTCCTCGCATGGTCCACCAATAAAATTTTTATTTCTCGTCATGTCGTGTTTAAGAATCTGTTTTCCCTTTTCCAACCAGGTTGTGGTAGCAATTCTTCCAATTCCACCAGGCCTGAGACTTTGTTATACCTATTCTGTTTGGGTTGGAAAAGGCATCTATTAACTCCCCATCACACATCATCTAACTCACGACACTGCCCCATCTGCTTTCTGTTTTAAACATCCTTCCCAGTTTTCTGCTGATTTTGGCAAAAAGGCAAATAATAGATCATCAGAATCTTCTCACGATACTGTTCCTGTGTCTGGTTCTCCCACTGTTAGTACTTCTGTCAATCCGCTTGCTACATTAGAACCAGTGGCAGAATCTACTTCTGTAGTTGATGTTGGTTCAGCAGATTCTCCATCACCTGATTCTCGGTTGGCAGTCACTGAAAATCAGATTGTTGCAGCTCCTATCACTCGAACACACTCTATGGTGACTCGGTCTCAGACTGGCTCATTGAAACCTCGGGTATTTTTATCTGTTGCTCCCTCCAACTCTTTACCATTGACGGTAAATGATGCAAAAAAATCAGAAAATTGGCGCAATGCTATGGCTGCGGAGCTTAATTCGTTGATTGCTTTGGGTACTTGGTCTTTGGTTGAACCACCTATTTTTGGTTGAACCACCATTGCGTCGCAAATATAGTGGGAAATGCAACATGGGTTTGTTTTTCGTATTAAAGAGAAGGCAGATGGAACTCTAGACGAAACAGCGCGTCTAGTTGCTAAGGGATTTAAATCAAGCGTCATAGGGTTGATTACCAAGGAAACATTTTTCTCCAGTTGTGAAACCTACGACCATCCGATGGTTTCTTTCTGTTACTGTCAACAAATCGTGGTTACGTAAGCAACTTAGACGTGTCTATATGCCTTTTTTGGCATGGGTTTTCTTAATGAGAAGGTTTATTATGAGTCAACCCGCCACGGGGTACAAAGTATTCCAAACTTTCCCCCAATCATGTTTGTCTTGCTCATCGCAATTATGCTCAATTTATGGCCTAAAACAGGCTCCTCGTCAATGGTATAGTTGCTTGGCTAATGCTTTACTCTCTGTTGGCTTTGTTAAGTCCAAGATGGACACCTCTTTGTTTATTCTCTTGCAGAATGACGTCATTCTCTATTGTCTTGTTTATGTCGACGACATACTTTTAACTGGTAATTCTGTCCCTCGCATAACTCAAGTCATTAGTGAGCTTCAGCAGTCCTTTTTGTTGAAAGACTTAGGTCGACTGAATTATTTTCTTGGGGTTGAGGCTTCTTGGCATGAGGATCAATTGTTTTTGTCTCAATCTAAATATATACAGGATTTGCTACTTAAAGCCAAATTTCATGCTTGTAAGGGGCTGCCAACACCTGCAGTACCATCTTCAACAAGTCAAAAATCTGGTTCAACTTCTTGTTCGGATCCATCCTTTCCTTAATTTCGGCAACTTGTTGGGCGCTTTACATTATCTGGTTTTTGACACCGGCCAGATATTAAATTTTATTGTTAACAAGATTTGTCCTCATTACATGCATGATCCAATGGAAGGAGCACTGCGTTTCGGTGAAGCGGTTACTGCGTTATTTGAATGGAGACAATAGGTATGGCATATCTTTACAAAACCAGCTTCGTCTCAACTGAATTTCTGCTTATAGTGAAATGCAGATTGGGCAAGTCTGTTGACGATCGTCGGTCAACTACGGGAAATTTTTAATATATTTTGGTGGCAACTTGTTTCCTGGAATTCCAAAAAACAATAAGACTTATCTCGTCTTCCCGACTAAGCGCGCAGTATCGTGCCCATAGCTTCAAACAACTGCGATTAACATGGGATCAAAAGTATGGCTTTCAGAAATGGGTTATTGTAATTAAAAGAACCCAAATCTGTGGTGTGACAATCTTGGGGCACCTATTTGACTGCCAATCCTATGTTTCAATAGTAAAAATGAAGCATGTGGAAAATTGATGTTCATTTGTGAGAGATAAAGTGGCAAAGGAAAAGAATTGAATTGTTCGTTTCAATATCTGGACAAAGATTCAACTAGCTGATTGTTTGACTAAAGCGCTCCGCGACAACGGTTTCTTGATCTAAGAAACCAAGCCCTACTGCTTTGTTCCAAAGCAGTCATAGCTTGAGGGGGCAATGTTAGTGTAAGATAAGTTTGTTATGTGGTATACTTATCTTTGTCTTTTCTGTTTACGTATTTGTATCTCAATCTTAATCAATACTTGTGTATATATACGTGTATACTTATCTTTAGCTTTTCTGTTACGTATTTGTATCTCAATCTTATCAATACTTGTGTATATATACATATTATAGCAATACACAATATACAACTTTCCTTTGCCATTCAATCTCTTTAAAAATGACTATGTTTGAACTTTAAAGAATTATGAAGAACTTATTGATCCTAAAGTACCATTTCTTGGTGCAATAGTTTTTGAGTTAAATATAAGCATTTTTATAAATTTTGCTTATAAAATATAGATCTTGAATATGAAGAAATTGAATGGAGTCAAATATATTTTTTGATATCTCCATGGCACGAATTGTATGAGTTATATTATAACTAACATATCAAAATTAGATTTGATTGACTATGAAAGTGCAAGTTATTTATCTAATCCACATTATGTTAGATCACAAACAAACCATTCATTTACACATGGAGGTATAATTATTTTATGGCATTCAAGAAATGAAGTATTGCTACTCACTAGAAAGATGAGAAAAATATTACATTTACAACTTTTAGCCATGAAAATTTTAGCAACTTATGAAGAAAGACGAGAATAAATTTAATTGAGATAAGTATTTCAACAGGTTTAAAGTATGTGAGTCTACTAGTCCATAAATGAATTTTCTACAATATTATAAGAAGATAATGCTTAATATGCACATTTATTTTGAAGAAAAAATATGCTATAGGAGACAAGAAAAAATATATTTCATCGATATTTTCTTCACTCATAGTCTCCAAAAAGAATAGTGATATTGAAGTTAAACAACTCAAGCGACAGTATTATTGATTTGCTCATTAAAATACTTTCCACTACAAGTTTTTTATTACAAACTTTCTATCACATGTTTTGAAAAATTGATGCACAAAATTGAATTGTTTAAACTCAAAGATCTCAAAATTTATCTTCATAAAGGAGAGTAAAGATGCATTGTACTCTTTTTTTCCTTTAACTAATATTTTTTCCCACTAGGTTTTCTTATTAAAAGTTTTTAATGAGTCAGTATTTAAATGCATTCTTAATAAAAGAATAATGTACTCTTTTTTCTTCATTAAGATTTTTTTACCATAGAGTTTTTTTCTTAGTAAAGTGTTAACAAGCACGTTCTTTCAAGAATGGACATTCAAAGTGGAGTGTTATGAAATTAGTGAATGTCTCATGTAAACTAAAAGTCTATATTCATTATTAGTCTACAAGTCTATTTAATGTAGAAGTCTAGTCTACTAATTATGTACCACTAATCCCTAGTTTTATATTATTTTATAACATTCACAACTTACTTACAAATGAATTCCATATTTTGAATTCAACCATACCAAACAAAACATAAGTGTTATAATAGAATTAGTGAATCGATTCGAATGAGAAGAAAATAATTGTGTATTGGCAATTGGCCAACCTCTATTGAGCTCTTTAATTTTATTTTACTATCGATAAAAAAGAAAAAAACACATGAATACATGTTGTTTGCATTAAAAATATCTTTAATTATATTATATTACGTTTTATTATATTATATTATGTTTTATTATAGCTTATAAAATACATATAAATTTTCTTTTATAAAGTGTATTTAAGAATTCTGAAATACTGTGATTTTACTTTTACATGAGTTTTTAAATTCAATAATTCTTTAAATAAAAATAAGCTATGTTTATAATAAAATTTCACTGTATAAATGGGAACTGGTCCCATGTAAAAGTGATCCATATAAGCTAGCCTAGAAATTGCATGAAGTGCAATCCACTAACTTTTTTTTCCCTTAACGTTTTGGTGTATTAAAATTTTTAAAGGGATATTTAAACTTTTTGACCTCATTTGTTATTATAAGAGTAACAAGTAAAAATCTTGTCTTCAATCAATGCTAAGTTACTTGGATATCTTGTAAGATTCAACATACTCATGTCATATTCGTTTTGAATATTAATATTTTCAGACACTTCCGGATACGTATCGGACAATTTTAAAAGTGTCATACTATTTATTTTATTTTATTAATTTTAGATATTTTATTTTAAAGATACAATTGAAACACTTTAGACACACATTTGAAAATTTTATAAGTTTTAAATAAATTTATTAACAATAATTGTCTTAAATATGTATTTGTTAGTTACTAATAAAAGTTACGTAAAGAATGGAATCTATATTATAAATTATAATTTACAATTTATAATTTATTATGTATGTATCATTATCGAATTTAAAAACTAATTTATAATGTTCTGAAATCATAAGGCATTTTTAAAAAAAGGTTGACAATATTATCTTGAACAAATTAAAATGTGGAAGATCAATTTATCTCTTTTAAAGATGTTGCCATGATGTATTTTTAAAGTTGTCAATTTATATCTAAACTAGATGAAGTTTCGTATATTGCATAGGATGCTCTATTTGTTATATATTATACTTTATTTCAAAAAAATTTTCATTGATAAATTGTTACTAAATGAATAACAAAAATAATTAAAATTATTTTAGATAAAAATGATTTGAGCTAAACCTATTTAAATTTTTAAGCATTTTTAAGTTAATAAGTGTATCAATTTTTATGTTCTAATGATACAACAATACCCCTTACAAAATATATAACTTTCGTAGTTAAAGTAAAAGAATAATGGCTTGCAAAAGTAAATTAAATAATAAAATGCTAATTTTTTTTGATAGGTTAGTGTAATAGTTATTTTAGAGTGAAAAATGTTGCCTTCATCAGTGTGTGTGTGTGTATATATATATATATATATAACTATTACACGATTTTTTGAAAACTAAGATATATAAAAAAGTAAAAATCAGTAAACATAAATAAGGGAAAAAATTCAAAAGTTATAACTAATAATTATCTTTGTATCTATTAATTAAAAATAACTGGGTTTGTAGATATATGCGTAAAAAATTAATTTATGTATCTAGATATCGAGTCTTATTTTCCTATTCAACGTAGCACACTAATTAAATTGCTTTTAGATTTGTTTAAAAATCTGTGGACACATGCAATTTGAATTACTAAAGGCTAAATAAAAAGAAATTTTCAAACTTGAACTCAAACATGCATAAAGCATACCAATATATCTTCAAAAAAAAAAAAAGCATATCGGTATGTTAATATGTGTAGAATTTCAGCATCTATCAATGTAAGAAGAAATAATTTGAAACGAAACTGGAAATTCAACTGAATAAATAACAACACATTCATTTGATTAGAAAAAGAAGAAAGTTGGAGTTGCATCAATTGAAAGTTACATGTTAATTAGCAAAGCTCATAAAATCTCTAATATGATTTTTAATTATGATTATACTAATTTCTCAGGGAACTAAAATTATTAAATACCTATATGAACCAATCTCTACCAAATTAAACATTTTTTCAAAAAAAAAAAAAAAAAAAATCTCCTACCACATTAAACATTTTTCAAAAAAATAAAAAAAAAAAAAAAATCCAAAAAAAAAAAAAAAAAAAAATCTCAAACTATCATTTTTATCCAAATTCGAGAAGTTGTAATTTACAGTACTGAAATTTACATATGCCTCCACTCTCCTACATTTTAGAACTATCGTATCAAATGTATTAAAATAAAATATAAAATTTTCAAACTAAATAAAAGTTAGACAATATAGCTAAAAGAAAAACAAATGGATAAATAATTGTTATAGTAAAAGAATTTCAATCTCACAGTTCAAGAAAGTAAATTAGAGAGTACCAGAAGATTGAGTTGAGAGAAAAAACTTCATGACTTGGTTTGTGATAAACACAAGATCACACTCTCTAAATTTATATCCAATTTACTCATTGAGCTACTGGCAGAAATAAAATACAATATATATAGAAATAGAAATTGATTGAACAACATAATAATATATTTGAGAATGAAAAGAAAAAGGAAACAAAAACAAAATAGAGTAAGATATGGCCACAACTCTACGTAACCTTCTCGTAAGCTGCAACATAACCAGCATTTTCTACGATAAAGATTTCCACCCAAAAGGAAAAGATGAATAACATAGAAAAAAATATAGATAAACAAATAAATAAGAAAAAATAGAGAATAAATATGCAGTGAACCAATAAATTAAGATGGGTATAACTAATTTGATTAGCTCCTCTAGAACCTTAATCAGCTTATATAGATGAAAATGGAATTCAAAAATTTTAAATTCAAATAAATATTTTTATTTTGACGTTTGAATTTCAAAGATGTATAAGTTAAAATAAGTTTTTAAATATTAAAAAGATAATGTAAGATATATTTTGTTATCTTAACTAATTATTTATTTATATATATTGATTAAAAATTTATTTTTTAATTAGTTATTGAAACGACCCGAAAATTTAATTTCTTAGAATTTTCATTTAAAAACTAAATTTTTTATTTCAACCAATGAGATTATACCAGCTAGTATTTTATTATTGCTAAACTGGACCTATTGCTAACTTGTTTGTTATTCTCTCTGTTTTTTCTCTAATTTCGATTTTTTCTGAAAAACCCAATGTCGAAAAACTCGAAAACGCAAACAATTATTGAGCAAAATCATAAAATTAGACCAAACCGATTCGAATCGAACCGGAATGGTCTAGAAGCTTTAGAAATTCTCCTTTCTTTTCTTTTTCTTTTTTTTTTCTTTTCTTCTTTCTTCTTCAGCAGTGCCGACCTCCACTCCCTCCCGTTTCCTTTTGCTTTTTTCCGGTCACACTGAAAGCCAGCGCCGTTCCCATCACCCCCACCGCCGTTCCCCGTGCTGCTCTTTTCTCCTCACTCTCTGTTGTCTCAGGCTAGCGAAGGAGCTGCGAGATGCGGTCTTAGGCGATAGGGACAGTCGACTCGCCAATATTCTTTGCTATTTCCGGCGAAACCAGTCAAGGGCTGGCTGGTTACACCTTCTAACACCTTTGGCGACTCCACCGGCTACCGTCTTTCTCAACTCCGGCAGGACTCCGGCAGGGGGCAAATGTAGATAGCTGGAGCTGTTTCCGGTCATCCTAACCGGAAAATTCATTTTTCCGACGCTAATTGTTTAACTAGGTAATTAAATTCTAACCATTTATAATATGTTTATAGTTCCTTTAAATTTTATTTAAGGGGTATCATGAATTAAATAATATGGGTATAAGAATGTACATTTCTAGCTACTGTCAGTGTTTTGCTCAGGAATTATATAAGCATAGCTACTTAGGAATTATTATTTGAGTTTCTTGATGAAGTTGAGTGGGTTATTATGGTTAACAGTTTTGGTCTAGGAATGAGAAATCTAGCTATATCTATACATGTTAACTTAGAATTTTTAAGAGACATTGTTAACTATAATATAATGTATAAATTTAGTATAATTCCTAAGTATAAGCATAGCATAAATTTTACAACAATTAAATTACCAATACTTGAGCTAAGGTCAGTTAGTGCTCGATAATATTATTCTTGCTAGATAAACAATTTGATCTTGGATTTGCTTTAATTAAAATGGAAATGGTAGAGGTATGCCAAAATGGAGGAAAATGAAGCTTTAATTGAACTATAAACTGAAGTCTTACCTATATGAAATTATTTTTAGTTTACAGCAGGTTTTTTGGCGAAAGAAGTTAGAAACTTTAGATTGGCAACGACCATTTCAGCTTTTCCTTTTCCCTTGAGTTTTTGCTTTGATATGAATTATATGTTGTTGTTAAGTTTAAATTTTGATGGGAAATGAGTTAGTTTGTTTACTGTATATAAGTTTAAGTCAAGTAGAAGCTATTTCTCTTGGTGGGCAGCAGCTATTTCAGGTAACGGGTGCCCTTTTAGATATATTAACGTAGAAATATATATATATTGGCCATAATTAGAACTTATATTTCTATGCCAAGACAAAGGAAATTTATAAAGCCTATGTTTAGGAGTGAATCAAGTTACTTAGTAGATATATATGTTTGAATATATATATATATATATTTGATAATTAGTTAGAGGACAATTAATAAAATCATTGGAACGTGTTGAAGGTTATTATAATTTGTAGATTTATTTATTGGTGAACGTTGACATACTTGTACTGAAAGGAGGATGGGACTTAAATTGTTGATTGCCCGACGGATGGGCTGTGTACATTGATTGATAAATATAAATAATATTGCGATATTTGTGATATTTAAACAGGTAGATAGTCCAAATTATAGGGGAGGTGCTGCCGAAATTTCGTTAGAATTTAAACTAGTTTTAATTAATAACATAATTAAAAAATTTATTTAGATTAATTCTATAACCTAATGCATAATGAATAGAGTGCTCTAATTATTTGTTTATTATCTTTATTATTCATTTAATTATTTAAGAATTTAATTATTTTCATCGTTATTGTTTATTATTGTCATTTATTTTATTGTTGTTGTTTATTGTTAATGGTATTTATTTAATTATTTAATTGCATATGAGAATGGATGTCTAATTGTGCATTGCAGTCCAACTGATCTAATATGTCTGCACTTTAATTGCAATGTTTGACTTAACTTGTGTTTGTGTTTATGCTATGCTTTGTTTGTTGCTGGAGTTGGGACTGAAGTGGCGTCACCATTGGGTTTCGTGAGACTGTTTCTGTTATATGGATTCTCTGATTCTATTTCTGTTTAGCTGGGTAATATGGGAGATCGACGCCCCCCGTGTGCACCTATCCGTTTACCTTACCGTTTAACCACGGATGGCTTGCTGCGTCGTTGTGCACCGGACAGTCTAATTTGATCGCAGCCCGCCAGGGTGGGGCCTCCTGTTGGTGAGCGCTTATGTTCTTAGATGGATGGAGACCACCGGGTTGCCTTTTCTGTTGGTATGAAAAAAGAAAAGAGAGGATAGAAAAACAATTGAGAGGGCTGGTCAAGTAAGGATTAGACAGATCGATTCAGTATGGGGATCGGCTCCCTGGTGACACACGTGAGAGGATGAGCCATGTGGAGGACGGGCTCATCAGGGGTTTCGGTGACTCCACTGGACTAATTTCACGTGATGTGGATTTATATTGAATATGTTTAATGATTCATTGAGTGCTGGTATGTGTCATTGTGTGACTAAGCTGCGTGAGCATTATAACTAGTCGGATTGCTAGATTGATTTGTTTAACACATCTTGTATGAACTGCCGTGTGTTGTGCACAATAAATTATTACTTCCTAGGAAAACTCACATGTCTTGTTTGATTTTTTCAGGAAGTAAGCTTTTCTTTAATTCGATTTTAGGCTATATTTCTTCGGCGCAGGGAATAGATAAATTCCTGGGTTCCATAATTATTTTTTTCTATGTATTATGTGTATTAAACAGCTATGTTTACAAAGAGTTAGTGACTCCGCAGTTGTAGGATTTTCAGTATTATTTAGTCGTGTTATTAACATAGACAAAAATAATTCTGTAAAGCCCATATATAGAATGTGATGTATTGTAAATTTGGGCCCGAACTATAGAATACTGTTAGAATGTGATGTATTGTAAATTGGGCCCGAACTATAGAATACTGTAGAAGATAAACTTGGGCTGAGAAATAATAAAATATTGAGGTTTATTTTTTTCATAATCATATGGGCTGAATGTCGAAATTTATACCGAGATAATAGATTCTAGTGTTCCAAGCTTACTACGGGTCTCGGGGGCCTTAAGCTTACCTAGGCCCTAGTGCCGGTCCGACCCACGGAATCAGGTCATGACAGTTATTTATCTATAAAAACTAAAAAATAAGGTAGAAAACTCAAAAATTTGTTAAAAAAGAGAAATAAAAACACTGGAAAGAGAGAGCGCCGGGTCAGCTTTATAAAGATGTTTTTTACTTCAGGATTATATATATATATATATATATACTTATATATTATATATATATATATCTATATAAGTTAGGATACATATATATATATAAGTTAGAGATACTATGATTTTTAATGGCGATGTTAATTTTGAAGATTTATCTAATTATCATAAAATAAGAAATTAAATATTTTTGTCTTTTATATTCATAACTTATTATAAATGATTGTTTAGTTATTTGAAATATTAATAAATTATACTTATTTAGTGTAACACATAATAAACATATTAGTGTTTTACTTTTTTAAAAATTATTGTGTCTTATGTCAGTATCCTATCGTATCCTGTGTCCATATTCGTGCTTGTGCAACCTATAGTGCATGTACTTTCCTTTTTGGATTAAAAAAAAGATAAGTTTATTATGTAAAAAAAAATATGCATATCAGTTTATTTTTGAAAAATAACTAATCTAGAAATTTTTTTTTTTGATTTTTTTTTTTTTGATATTTGGAGTGCTAATGAAAACCAATCAACAAACAAAATTATTCCCATTAAAAAAAAACTAAGACATTTTTAGGGAAAAAGACTTACCATTTTCAACATAGGAAAATATTCTCTGAAAGTTTAACAAATTTATAATAACCTTATAAATATATATATTTTTTTCAATTTATTAAAAACCGGTAGCCATCATTGATCATCGCATCATTGGCCATCATCGACCACTACCACCGAATGCCATCGTCGACCATCGCATCATTGGCCACCATCAACCACTACCACCGAATAATTACTATAATTTATTATTTTTATATATTTTTCTCATATTTAATAATCAATTTTAAAATACAAAATTTTTATAATTATATTATTATATTTAAAATTATTCTTTATGGTCTTAATAACATTAAAATTTTAATATTTTTTAAATTTAAAAAAAATATTTTTTAACTAATTTTCAATGTTGTTTATTAAATGAGCGAAATCTTATAAATTAAAATTTTTAATATTTTTAAATTTAAAAAATTAATATTTTTTAACTAATTTCAATGTTGTTATTAAATGGCGAAAATAATTTATTTAGAAACTATTTTTTGCAAAAATTATTTCTTTTGGAAAATATTTATTTTTGAAAACTTTTCAATTCATTAATTTTCCCGAGAAAATAATTATTTCATTCTTGAGATTTTATAAAATTAATTAACTATCTTCATATTTTATGTATATATAGGTAGTTCTCGAGGTTTGATTTCGTCACGTTAAATGGTCCTTCCATCCAATTTTAATGATTTTTGCCGTTAAATATCTAGTAAAAGACTAAAATACCCTTATAATAAGGCAAAAAATAAAGCACTATCTTTCTTATTCTTCATCTTTCCAAGTCCCCATTCCTGCAACTATAGAAACTCAAATAATAGATAAATTTAAACAAGTTAAAAGCTTGGGTTAATAAATGGTAAAATTAGAAATCCAAAGGCAATATTCATTTGAAAGATATAGCTCTCTTCCACGAAATCATATAGTCATATTTACTCATATTTATATATAATATACATGGGCCCTTTTCAAAAAAATATATATATATAAAATACATGGGCAAATATAATATACATTTGCTGAGATGATTCATATCTCAAACTGAGGAAACTTAATGACATTTGAGAAAGAAATTGAAAACAGTATATGATTTCCACGTATGGAATGAAACCGACGTAGAAAATAATGCCTTCTCAACGAACGAAAGTGTAGAGAGATTTGTGAAAAGGTGAAAAAGTGAGGGATTTGGAGGTGAAAAATGGAACATGTAACTCAAAGGACCCATCCGATCCGCTTCGCTCCCCTTTTCTCCTCCATCAGGATCCAGACCCTCAATCAATTACCATCAGCTTCAAGCTCCTCTATCTCGAGTCTCGACCACCGCCGGCTATTGCTTTTGTTTCGCGGAGCATACCTTTGAAAAAATAGAATAGTTTAAGAAGTGGGATTTAAGAGATATGTCGTTGAAATAATATCTTTGAAAAAATAATGGTTGGAGAAAGGCAGTTTGATACAACGACTTTAATTGGTTGAGAGATGTAGGGAGATACAACGACTTCAATAGTTTTTTAAAATTTATTTTTAATAATTTTTTAAATATATTTATTTATTTATTTATTTGAGTTTGTGAACGGAAGTGAGATTTTAGAGAAATAAATATGAACAAGGATAATGTTTAAATTTTCGTCTCATGGCAAGGATATTTTTATCATATTATAAAAGTATTTTAATCTTTTAATAAATATTTAAATATAAAAATTAATAAAATTAGACGGAAAGATCATTTAATGTTTGGGCACTAAACCTCAAATATTAAATAGTTTGATGTATAAAAATAAAAGATAAGTTAATTAATTTTATAAATCCCCGCGCCAAATAATTATTTTCCCAATTTTCCTAGTGGAGGATGGAGCTGTCCTTTTCTCCAATCTTGGAAACTTGTGGCAGCATTATCCACTACGTGGATCTGTTTAAAAACACTTCCACAATTTTTCCCTTGGCCGCTGCACACTTCCTTCAAGTGTGAAATCACTTTGCACTTTCAAATTCCCATCAGTTTAATTATAGCATTTCAATGTTCCTTCTCAAGGTAATCCCTTCCAAACAAATCTCTTTTCTTCTTTTCTTTATTTTTATTTTTCAAGAATTTCTTTTTATATGCTTTTGGTTTTCCAGTAACTGAATAGTTTCTGTATTATCTTTCACTTCACAGACATGGAGATCAACAGCTTTTGGTGTTTATGGGTACCTAAATTTTACCAAATCTGGTTTCTTGTAAGTCCATTTTCCTTTTTTATTTCTTAGGTTCTTGTTAGTTATAGGTGTCAACTGGTAGAGGCAAGACAGAGTGTTTCTGGGTGTTTTTTTTTTTTTTGGTTGCTTAATTGTATTTCTTTTACTGGTGATATGATTGGGTTTTTTAGATCTATGAATAAATTAAGGAAAATGTTTAACTGGGTTTAGAATGTCAATTTAAGATGAGTGTAATTTGTAGTTAAATTTGTTTGGATATCCAAAGCAGTGTAATTTAGGACGAGAAAAAAAAAAAGGAGGATTTTCTCAACTGCTATACTTATTATTATCGCCTATTATATTGTTAAATTAAGAACATTTTCCCTATGTGCATGCCTGTGCTCATATATAATTTTTTCGGGGAATTGTTGTTGATATTTGAACTCATGGAAATGGTTCTCTATCCATTCCTCAATGATTGATAACTTAAATTATCTGTAGGGAGCATTCCAAAAATTTCAAACCAGAAGATATGCAGACTAGAATAGAAGGGAAGAATTGCATGGTAACTGGAGCAAATTCTGGCATTGGTTATGCAACTGCTGAGGCCCTTGCTTCACGGTGTTTGAATGCTTTACCTATTGTTTAATTTTTTGAATTTACATTTTGAATGGTTTTCATGTATATAGTGTACGTTATATGGTTTTTTAATATATTTTCCCATTTTATTCAGCGGAGCAACTGTATATATGATATGTCGTAACAAGGAGCGTGGGGAAGCTGCTCTTTCTAACATTCGGAGTGAAACTGGCAACCAAAATGTTCACTTGGAGGTATTTTTCACCCTTTTGTGCATATATGCACTTCAGATGTAGAAGGTAGCATTATGTGAATCATGCATTGACTCAAGAAGTTTGTTTGGAGTGAGGTAATCTGAAGTTAAAAATTTTATGGTTGAAACCTCTTTAATCTTAGTTTACATGAAATGCATTCGTTTGCTTCTTTATGAAAATAAGTAAAGTTGAATATGATCTCTAAACATATAAGATTAGGGATGTGGAAGGAACATCTCATTCTGGATCATCATGAATGATTGCTTGAGGTCATTCTTAATGAATCTCTTGAAACTTCATAGTATGCCTTTCAATAGATTTAGAGGGAAAAGTATTGAGCTTTTCATGGTTGTTAACTTGTTGGATGAGTACTGAGTAACAATAATCTCTGTGCATGTTGTTTTGATGTTAAAATGTCTCATTACATCTAGTTTGCAGGTTTGTGACCTTTCATCTGTTAGTGAGATCAAGTCTTTTGCGACCAGATTTGCTTCAAAGGAAGTCCCAGTTCATGTTTTGGTAAAGTTCTGTATTGATAAAACTTCAACAAAATAGAATAACCTCTATATTTGCTGACCAGCAAAATCATATGATGTCTAGAACAAGCAGATGCACATGATTATGGGACTGAAAGTTTCTTAAAAAAGTATGCAGTCGTCATTTCGATATTTTGGCATGTAGTTAACCAGAAACCGTCCTAGTAAATTTAATGTGCAGTAATTTGGGCTGGTATATTTGCCAAGTTAAAAGCCTAATGTCGATATATTTTTCTGTCTTTAGGTTAACAATGCTGGTTTGCTTGAGAATAAACGAATTACTACATCAGAAGGGTGCATTTTTCTTGATAATCTATATTTTTGAAGTTGCAATACATTTCTAGCAGAATGTTAATTCCTGATTTCTGTGTTTTGTCTCCAGATTTGAATTGAATTTCGCTGTAAATGTGTTAGGCACATATACCATGACAGAATTAATGCTGCCTTTGTTGCAAAAAGCTGCACCTGATGCTCGAGTTATTACAGTTTCTTCTGGCGGAATGTACACTGCTCCCTTGACCACTGATCTACAGGTAGTTTCAACTGTGAAGTTGTGAATCTCTACATATTCCCAGTTGGATAACCATTGAACTCCAACTAATTGTCTTATTGCAGTTTAGCAATGAGAACTTCAATGGAGTGGAACAGTACGCTCGAAACAAGCGAGTTCAGGTTTGTAAAATCAATATTTCATCCAATCTATGAATTGTTTAAATGAATTTGTGGTTATATCTTTTAATACATTGTAAATGCTATCTCAGTAGCTTGTGTCACAGCTGTGGTTATTGGAGCATTGAAACAAAATAAAGAAAAGCTCTATTTTTCAATATGTTTTCCAAGATAAGACCTTTTACTATTGGACAAGGAGCAGAAAAACTTGTAACGAACTAGCCCATGTGACCATGTCTTTTGTAAATCCAATTTCCTGGAACTGATGTACGTTGCATTTTCTTTGTGTGCGTATAAACCTGTGTTGGTTACTTCCGAAAATTCAGTTAAAGTCTATCTGAAAATACATTTAGAATCTTCTGTTTTGAATGGAATATTTTGTTTCTCATATCTATTAAAGATTAAAACCTTGTTTTTCAGTTCTTCATCTCTTTGTTGAGTGAAGTCACCAAGCTTTGTAGAGATTAAATCAAATTTTCGACATATTTGTCCATTTGTTTCGAACTTGTAGATTTATTTATTCTTTAATATGATCCTTGTTAGGTGGCATTGACTGAAAAGTGGGCTGAAATATACAAGGACAAAGGCATCTCATTCTACTCAATGCACCCAGGTTGGGCTGAGACACCAGGAGTAGCTAAGAGCTTACCTAGTTTCAATAAATCGTAAGTATCAGTTCTATCAAATATCATTAAACAAGATAAACTTTTCACTCATCTGAGCAATATGTTTTTTCTTCTCCTGTGTATAAATGCATTCTAGGTTATCAGGAAAGCTAAGAACGAGTGAGGAAGGTGCAGACACGGTGATTTGGCTAGCTTTACAGCCCAAGGAGAAGCTAGTATCAGGTGCATTTTATTTTGATAGAACTGAAGCCCCTAAACACCTGATGTTTGCAGCTACCAGGAGCTCCCATGGTTTAGTAGATTCGATTATTAGCAATCTCCGTTCCATGTGTGCACTTTCTTCTTGATTTGAACTACTTACATATCACTCTTTGATACTTATAGGAAAAGATCGCAAATTATTATTATATACTTTACTCCTACCAAAAAATAAAAGCAGGACTTTAGTGGCTCATTCTTTTCTATTGCTAAATTCATTTTCTTTTCCGTAGCTTTTTACTTTTGTTAACTATCACTTGCAAATAGTTATATCTCTAAGACCTTACCTGATATAAATGAATACTATAAAATTTTGTAGAATTCATTTAGAATTTCGTATTTTCATCCTTTGACATGAAAGAAAACAAAATAATAAAAAAGAAAAATGTTGGATATCACCCGGATGAATTAACATAACTAAATCATTTTTATCATTTATAAATGAATACCGTACCTAAATTTATTTATACCAAACAAGCAAGTAAATTGGAATCAGAAATCCACAACCTAACATATTACATTCTATTCCCAATGATTTCTTTCAAGAACTGAGGTGGCAGTAACAATATGGGTGACTAAATTTGTATTCTACATGAAATTCAGTAAAGAAAAGAGATATCAAATCCCTCATGTAGCATCAACTACATAACCATTAGCTTGAACATCAAAGGATCCCAATAATTCATGCTTTCTCAACCAATACTGCTCAAACCTCTCCCTTGCATACTCCAAGTAGTCAAAATCTAGTGTGTTTACATAACCCTGAAAATATAGAAAATTTAATAGATCAGAAATCTCTTTTTACTTGCACACGTGTGAGCCTGTGGATGATAATGATGAAACAGAAATGCACAATGCTTACTGAAATTATTCCCCATAAGCCCCAAAGGAGATGGTTTGCTAGAGTATACTTCTCTGCATCATTGACTAGCTGTTCCACTTCATCTTCACTAGGTTTCTCACCTGTAAATCAACATTTTCCCATTTAATAAAAATTTTAAGAACCACACCTTAAGCTTTATTAAAAATCTGCAGAACTTAGACTTGAAAAAACAAACCTGCTGAACTTAGATATGCACGAACAAATCTGCAGCGCTCCTCTAATCCTTTTGTCAACAAAATTATGAAAAGAAAAAAAATTTTGAGTATAAATTCTGATCTCATTCCTAAGATATTTATACCCACTTGATATGAATATGTTACCTGGATATCTGCTATAGTCCAGAATATGTGGTGTATCAGAATGATAATCAGCTACCATTTCACAGAAGTGGTTTGCAATGTCATATGCAACAGGATTGTAACTTGAATACTCATAGTCCTATGAATATAAACAAATGGTAAGAGCAAAAAAATTGCACACTGGGAGAAGAGAATAAAATAAGGCACTTTCATGAGAAAGTAAATACCAATTAACAGGATATAATATATCATAAAAAATGAATGATCTGTTCAAAGTAAAAGATTAATAAGAAAATTCAGGGTAAAAGAAGATTCGAGCAAACAAAAAATGGCTTGTTAAATTGATGAAGTATTCTCTAAAAATGAAAAGTGGAATATTTAAGAAAAAGTTGGGACCTTTGGCTTCTCATGTTTTTTTATTTTTCTTTTATATGATTAGTTTCAACTGCAATTATTTAGCAGCAGAATGCACTGTCACCAACTATATCATATTCTAAAAGGAACTGAAACTTGTATGTGCTTGCAACTGGAATAAAATATTAAAGGGGTGATTCTTAAATACTTACAATTATGGTGATTGATCTTGTCTCTTCATCCATCATTATGTTACCATATTGCAGGTCATTGTGACAAAATCTTATTTCCTGATATTCTTGTGACAGTTGCTTCTCTAGCATATTGATTTCATCTTCTAGACTATCCAAATGAAATTGCTTTGCATCTTTCGCAGAACACAAACATTTTGCCTCAGCCAGCCAATCCCTAGAAGTAAAAATTGCAAAAGATAAAGTATTATAGTAAAAGGTATTAGATATTATCAATCCAAAAACAGAGTTTTCATATTAGAAACCAATACCTCATTCTGCTCCATAGTAGTACTTTCTTTGGACCAGGCATATCAAGATCGTGGAATTCTCTCATCTTTTCTGCCACTAGAGCAGATATTTCAGGATCACGGAGGTCAGCAGCTGATAGTGTCTGGACATCCGACAAAGGAAATGGGAAACACTCGTTTTATGAATTATTGTAATAATGGAGAAAAGATAACATGCAACTATTTTACAGTATCAGCATAATAGCTACGTTTCAGCTTATAAAAAAACAATTGATGGATTGTAATAACAAAGGGAAAAAGCAAGCATGTGTATGACCAGGTAAGATTACATGGTTATTAACTCTTTTGGGATATCCTTATCTAAATAGCAGAGACAGACATGGGTAACGAGAGGGTGAAAAAGGAATGAACAGACAAGGAGAGGAATTTAGGCACAGTTTAGACACTGCTAGTCAAATAAACAGCTTAACTGAAAATTTTGACCATATTTAGGCTAAAAATTAGTCTATATACGATTTGCTATTTTCCATAACTAGCTCGTTCCATTTTCAGCCTAATCCTCATTTGACCAATCAGTCACCATCTGTAAAATCAACTGTGTTTGCTTTTCTTATTTTCAAGCCCAGAAGAAAAAATATCCCCAAAATCGTTGCTTTTTGTAAAATCTATGTCCCTAGAGCAGCACTCATAAGAGCCAAAATTTTGCAACTAGTGACCTGGTTGCAATTTTCACTTTTTGAGGAGAAATGTCAAATTCCGTATAATTATAATCAGAAAGAGTTCCATAAATATGGTAACCATTATCTGTTAACTGATAGGTGACAAGCAAAATTCACAAGCACAAAGAAACACAAAAAGTCATATGCTCAATAGATGCAAAATTACATTTCTTTACTTAACAAAAAAGAAAGCCAAATTTACATACCCTAGCATGAATGAACTCTTCAACTCTGCCATCTGCAAACCGGCCAAGAAGCCTAGGCCCTTGTCCATTCTTTGACATACATTCAAAAGTCCTAATCTCATCATCTCTCCTGAAAAACATTTCAACACCTTCACCATAAATCCGAATCAACAATTTTCGAATAATATCACCATTCTTTGTAGGCCAATTTATTTGGAAAACCTCATTAGTCATAGCTCCTTTTAATGGTATAACCTGCAAAGAATTCATATCATCCACCACATCTCCCCATTCAGAGGCCACTGATTGAAGAACTTTCTTTAGTTCTTCTGGGAAATTCCTTTCAATTAACCCCTTTGTTTTTATTGTCATTTTTGTATCTCCAGGTAAAAGAGACTTCTCTGACCAAGATTTTACTGCACATATGAAATTTAGAAATCGTATCAAAACTCCAGTATAATCAAACCAAAATAATAAGATTATAATCTAGTCTAAAGAACAAAGAATCCAAACAATACTCATAGTTATACCTACAAATAGAAAAGGGGATAATCAAGAATCAAGAATCAAGAAACCAAAAAAAAAAAAAAAAAAAAAAAAAAAACTTTCTCCTGACGCAAGATTTTACTGCACATAATGAAAATTTAGAAATCGTAATCAAACTCCAGTATAATCAAACGCTAAAAATTAATAAGAATTTAAATCTAGTCTAAAGAACCAAGAATCCAAACATACTCATAGTTATACCTTACAAATTAGAAAAGCGGGATTAATCAAGAAATCAAGAATCAAGAAAACCAAAAACAAAAAACAAAAAAAAAAAAAAACAAACAAACGATACATACCAATAATAGAAGAAGTAAAAAAAAAAAAAAAAAAAAAAAAACAAACAAACGATACATACCAATAATAGAGAAGTAGAAGAACACACACCCAAGAAAGTCCAAGAACTGAACCAAGAAAGAAGAAACTCAAGAACAGCAGGGAAAGATACAAGAATTGCAAGAAAGTAGCGGAAATGAAATCCAAATATTTCTGAACCAAAAGAACCTATTTATAGAGTAAATAAAACAAAACCCAATAATTAAAATATTGATTTACAACGATATATATGTAATTATTACGTGAAAAAATATATTCTCACGCTTTAATCGCAGAATTAGTGAATTACCTCTGCTAGTGCTTGATAATAGACGTCCCACGCATACTCTCGTTGGTTTGCGTGTTCGATATCGTGAGACCGTTACGTACAGAGGTCTGCAGCAGTAAAACAAACGAATCATCTTTTGACACGCGTAAAGAGATGGATCGATTTTCTTAGACCGAGAGTTTTTCTTCTACGAAGAAGCAGAGTGGATTGGAGACAGGAGTCTGGTCCCCGATTTCCAGGGCTATAAAAGTAAAATCAGTTTTTAATGCGCATCAGAGGTCAAGGTAGTCGACACGTGGACGTATCGGTTTTGTCGACCTTTTCGTGACGGCTGGCTTGGGTGTGAAAACGACAGAGCGTTTCAATTTTCTTTATTAGTTTTTTTTAAATCGGCCAAAAAAAGATGGTTAGAGTGTCAGAAGGCGTGTTATTAATTTATCATATTATGGTCCGCATTGACGGCCAGAGGTACACAACAATTTCAGTAACAATGACAATGATATATATTATAATATATAAAGAAAAGAAAAGAAAACGGCAAAAGAAAATTTATTTGGATTTTGTGTAATTGATCATTTTGGATGGCAAATTGTCATATTTTTTTTTTATTGTTTTTCAAGAAAAAAAAAAGAAGACAATAAGTAGCTTTTTCAAACTTGAGATTGAAAAGGCTAAAATAAAATAAAACCTAAAATAAAATTAAAACCTAAAATAAAATTAATTAAGTAGTGAGACTTTGTAACCCTGAAATTTTATTAGAAAGTCTAAGATTTATTAAATATATAGTACAACTTGGGACCAAACATCACTTTCGGATAATGAGTGGGCCACGCAGCTGACATTATCGTTTTTTTCAATCTTTTTATTTTTAATGGTTGACTTGTGTTTAAACGACGTAGTATTTTACTTATCTATTAATTTTTATATTTTTAAGGCTTTTTTTATGGGTGATGTTATTTCCCGAGCAACTATTGCTAATGCCAGAGAAAATTTATGATTTGATAAGATTATCCTTTCCTCTTCCCTTTAATCTTGTATCTCCTTTTTCACAAATGCAGAACTTCTTATCTCAGTCAATTTCTGAAAATAATTCAGTCATAAAAATAATTATATTTTAATTTAATTACTTAATTTACTTGATTAGTTACAGTTGAAAATATCATTAGTATTCCTTATGTTTTCTCATTTTCTTGTTTTTGTAAAGAATTAAATGATTTAGTTTATTCCAATCTTCACCGCTGTTAGTGAGAAAAAAAGTAAGTTTATATTGTTTGGTAAGTGAAATAATTGTATATAATCAATGAATAAATCGATAAGAAACGGTCAATTTGCATCAATTCATGGAATAATATTATGTCTTGCTTGTAGTACTGCAGGTGCTTTAATTCAAGAATCCGGTGTGTGCTTTTCTATGTATATGGTGGGATTTCTAAATTTTGTTTAACTTATTTAATTACCGTGATTGGAGAATTTTGTTACCCATTTAAACAGAAGCACTTCTTATACAACCATAGAAATTTGAGAAAATAAGCCAGAGATGTCGTCAACCATCAAAATCAAGTAAATTATTTTTGGATTGAGTTATTTCCAGATATTGAATGAAATAAGAAGTTTTGCTATGAATGAATTGAAGGGAGATGGATGAGCAATGGGAAGGGAAAAGGGCACTTTGGTCTACATCATAAATTTGCTCTGCTATTAACGATTGTTGCTCTGAAAATAATACACCCTTTTTTATTATCGTGCAGAATTAAAAAATTGTGCGTAAACACACAAATTCTCTTTATATGCTATTTGGACATATTAACTTGCTAGACATGTTACACGGTTTTATATATATCAGTGTTCAAGAACGTGCGATGCACGTTGTTACTCGTTGAACATTAATTGTTAGAATGATTATTTATAGTTTATTTTTTTATATATTATTGTGCGTTAAACACACAAATTCTCTTTAATATGCTAGTTTGGGACATATTAACTTGGCTAAGACATGTTAGCACGGTTTTATATATATCAGTGTTCAAGAATCGTGCGACTGCACGTTGTTACCGTTGACAATCAAGAACGTGCGATGCACGTTGTTACTCGTTGAACATTAATTGTTAGAATGATTATTTATAGTTTATTTTTTTATATATTTTTTATTAATTTTTACAAAGACAATACAAAAATTCAATATTTTTAGTTATAATTATTACATGTTTATAAATAGGTGCAAACTACTATCATACATATCTAGTATTTAATGAAAAATTTTAATAATTTTTTACAATAGATTTTTTGACAAAATGAAATAGTTACAAAATGGAAAATAAATAATCATTTGATCCAAGATCTTGCCATATATAAAAATAAATATAAAAATTATTGGTAATCAAATTAAAATTTTTTTTTGTGATAGTATACCAAATAAAAAAATCAAAATTTAAAATTAATACCTCAGTCATTAATAATAATAAAGTGAGAAATTTTCGATATAGCAATAGCAAAGAAACTCTTGATAGAATGATAGTAGAGAGTCTTCAATGAATTATTGATGATAAAAGCAAAAAAAGTTTTGATAGTAGCTAAAGAAAATATAGTTATTTGATAGATTAAATTTTTAATTGAGTTATAATTTAAATATTTGTCCTTTATTATCATAATAATGGATATAATATGAAAATCAAAGTATAATAAAATTTTAAACTAAAACTATGGAACAATTTTAAAAAAAGAAGCGTTAAATGTTATAAAATTACAATCATGATTTAAATAATTTTTTTAAATTAAAAAATTATACTAATTAAAATTTACTTAACAGATTAAGAATAAAATAATTAATACTTTCAAAAGAATGATAAGACAAAAAGTAGCTAACGATATTAACAAAGGAAACAAAAAGAAATATGAGAATAAAAAAGAATTTCAATTTATAATTTATAAATTTAATTATTTTTATATTTTTAATATAAAATAGTTAAATCTTTTTGCAATAAAATTATAAATATAATTGATTTTATATTGGATTCAGTCAAAACTTCTAATTTTCATTCCTAATTAAGGTTTGGTAGTATTTTTCGGTTACGATTTCTAATATATATTTGATTTATTATTATATAGTTTATTTAATTAATTTATTATTATAGTTTATTTTATATAGTTTATTTAATTAATTTATTATTATCAATCTTATATAGTTGATTAGTTTATTACATTTTGTATTAATTTAAATATTATTTAATATTAACTAACATGTTGCATGTATTAATTATTAAGATAATACAAATTTAAATTAAATAATACAAACTATATTCACAAAAGTATGTGACGTTTATTGCCTACTTTTTTTCAAAATAATGAATTTATTTATTCAAAAGTAAAATTCTTAAAGTTTTATATTCTTATCATACATATCTTATATAATAAATAATATAATTTATTATTTTATCCAATAGAATTTATTTTTAAATAGGAAATTTTATGTCTTTAATAATTAAATTAGCTTTATTTTTCAACCAATAATCAAAATCCTTAAAGTTTTATATTCTTACCATATATATCTTATATCTTATTGTAACGCCCCAGCCCATGGTAGATATTGTCCGCTTTAGGCCCAGCCCGCACGGTTTTGTTCTTGGGCCAGCAACACATGCTGTAACCCAAAACGCGTCTACCATGTTCTAGAGTGCCACCCTTTATGTATAGTGTATAGGACTTCCACCCTTGTGCTTAGCCGTGTGGGATTCGCCTAAGGTGCAAGTCCCTGAACCATAAACACCCCCCTTAGGGACTCAGGCGTCCTCGCTGAGGTTTGCCCCCACCACCAGCCTAGGGACAAGCTTGGCTGCTGAACCAAATTTGTAACGCCCCGGCCCATGGTAGATATTGTCCGCTTGGGCCCCAGCCCGCACGGGTTTTGTTCTTTGGGCCAGAGCAACACATGCTGTACCCCCCAAACGCGTCTACCAATGTCTAGAGTGCCCACCCTTTTAATGTATAGGAACTTCCACCTTGGCTTAGCCGATGTGGGATCGCCCCTCTAAGGTGCAGTCCCTGACACTTATATAATATATATATAATAATTTTATTATTTCCTTCATAAATTTATAATAATAAAAAATTAAAACCTCCTTAATATTAAATTATCTTTATTTTTAAATCAAATAAAATTATAAATATTTAATAATTGTCTATTCAGAATTATATTAAACTTCCTGTAGTTCTAAGAACAGTGACTTAGATAATTATAAAATATAAGATTAATTCTATTAAGTTAAAATAGAGAAAGTTAAGATTATATAAATAGAGAAAGTTAAGATTATACTTACTACAAGAAGAAGACATGATTGCAAACATAATAATTCTTGATAGTCAAAAGCAACAAATTCGTGATAGTTAAGAGTAATAAATTCTTGAGAGTCCAAACTTAAAAGCAATTAAAACCAAATGTATATATAGTGGTATGATAGGGCAAAATCTTCATTAGAATAGTATTAAAGGACAAATTTGTAATTAGAGTGAGATTAAATTTATAATAGTAATATAATAAAAATAATAAATTGATATTATAATTAAAATAGGATTAAAGTCAAATTTCTAATTAGAATGAGATTAAATTTATAATATTAATAAAACAGAGCTGCCAATAAGGAATTAATAAATTTAATATCTTATATTATAATTTATAAGATATTAAATCATAGTATTTTTATATGTATAGGAATTCCAAAAGTTTTCTAATTAGAATATGAATAAATTATTTATAATTATATTTTAAATTAATCAACTAATAGAATACGATAAAAATTAAGAGTTTTCTAATTAGAACAAGATTAAATTATTCTTCAATCAACCAGTTAAATTAAAAATCTACAGGAGCGTTTTAGGAACTCATTAATGTTCCCCCTTATTCGCACTATATATATAATTTTGAATATCTATACATGCAAAAAAATTATGATTTATTATATTATAATTTGAATATTGAAATTTCCATGGTTATCTTACTTCCATCGAAATACTTAAAATTAAAAACATAAAAAATAAAAAATAAAAGACATTATCTCAATAAATATTAATCTTATAGTCCAAATAAAATTTAAACTTTTATTAACAAACTATAAAAAAAAAAGAGAGAAGAAAAGAGTAAAGGAAGTGAAAATTTCGTTGCTAACCCGTTTGTAGAAATAACTCTCAGCAACGGAAGAAAAAATCGATTTAGGTTATAACTTTAGAAACCTTAAAAACATCCGTTGCTAAAACATTTGTATAACCCTTCATCAAGTCTTAGCAACGGAAAAATGATGAAACAAGATTTGTTAATTAATAAAATTAATATAATTAAGAAAACTAATATAATCGATCTACTTAAAAATTATTATATAATTTTAATTGATAAGTAAAATTAAAATTTTTTCAATTAGAGGGTCCATGTCTTTAAGATATTTCATGATAATATTATTCAGGAAAGAAAGCTTGTAAGCTTGGAATTATTCATGATTACTAAACAATTACAGTTAATCTATTAATCTAAATTATAAGAACTATAAATAAAAATTATTGTATTAATTTATAAATAGAGAGAGAGTTAATGTTATACTTATTGCAGGAAGAACACATGATTGCAAACTCAATAATTCTTGATAGTTAAAAGCAATAGATTTGTGATAGTCAAAAGTAATAAATTCTTGAGAGTCAAAACTTAAAAGCAATTAAAACTATATATATATATATATATATAGTAGTATGAAAAACTGATATAATATATTATTTATATAGTAAGTATGATGGACAGTAAATCTTAATAGAGAATAGTTTTTAAGAGGACAAAAATTTTAATTAGAGTGGTGATTAATATTATATATATTAATATAATAAATAATAAATTTGATATTATAATAGAAATGGTTAAACTCAAATTTCTAATTATGAAGGAGATTAAATTTATAATATTAAAAATACAGAGCTAACAGATAAGGAATTAATAAATTTAATATCTTATATATAGATATGGTTAAATTATAAGATATTAATCAATGGTAATTTTTAAATATATATAGGAATCAAAAAAGTTCTGACTAAATTATTTTTAATTATATTTTTAATTAATCAACTAATAGAATACCAAAAAAATTAAGAGTTTTCTAATTAGAATAAGACTAAATTATTCTTCAATCAACTAATTAAATTAAAAGTCTACAGGAGCATTTTAGGAACTCAATGTTTCCCTCTATTCGCAAAAAAATTATGATTTATTATATTATAATTTGAATATTGAAATTTCCATAATTATCTCACTTCCATCGAAATACTTAAAATTAAAAACATAAAAAATAAAAGATAAAAGACATTATCTCGATAAATATTAATCTTATAGTCCAAATAAAATTTAAACTTTTATTAATAAAATATAAAATAAAAGAGAGAAGAAAAGAGTAAAAGGAAGTGAAAATAGGTTTTGAATTTTTGTTATAACTTTAGAAACAGATAAACATTTCGTTGCTAACCCGTTTGTAGAAATAACTATCAGCAACGGAAGAAAAGACCGATTTAGGTATATAATTTAGAAACAGAAAAAAATCCTGTTGCGAAAACGTTTGTAGAACCCTTTATCAAGTCTTAGCAACGGAAAAATGATGAAACAAGATTTGTTAATTAATAAAATTGTTAATTAATAAAAATAATATAATTAAGAAAACTAATATAATCGATCTACTTAAAAATTATTATATAATTTTAATTGATAAGTAAAATTAAAATTTTTTTTCAATTAGAAGGTCCATCTCTTTAAGATATTTCATGATAATATTATTCAGGAGAGAAAGCTTGTAAGCTTATAATTATTCATGATTACTAAACAATTACAGTTAATCTATTAATCGAAATTATAAGAACTATAAATAAAAATTATTGTATTAATTTATAAAGAGAAAGAGAGTTAAGGTTGTACTTATTGCAAGAAGAAAACATAATTGCAAACTCAATAATTTCAAATTAGTAAAAACTTGATGTAATAATAAGCAATAAATTTTTTATAGTTAAAAGCAACAAATTCTTGATAGCCAAACAAACTTAAAGCTAAACATATAATAATTGTATTATAGGACAAATTTCTAATTAGAATGAGATTAAATTTATAATATTAATATAATAAAAATAATAAATTGATATTATAATTAGAATAGGATTAGTAATTGTCAAGATTTAGAATTTAGCAGCGTTTTAGAAACCATGTTCCTCTGCATTTCGTATACTTTTATATAACTATTAGAAATATAATTTTTCTTTTTTTTTTAAACTCTTAGAAAATCTTTTTTCCATTCAAAATGAGTGAGATTTTTCTTAGATCATCATATATATATAATATATATATATATATATCCAAATTATATCACTAAATTAATTATGAGGTATTTATATTGACTACACATGATAGTGGATGATTTAAGAATGGTTTTAATATAAATAGTAGGGTACTTAATTAACTTATTTTAATCACAATAAATAATATTTTAATGATAATTTATTTTTACAAAAAATTTATAAATGATCTTAATGCATATTAAAAAAAAAATTTATAGGCTTGGTTATATAATTTGTAATTAATTCTGATATGTTTTAAAACAATTAATTATGGCTTTTATGAATTTTTTTAATAAATTTTGAATTAAGAACTAAAGTGAGCATTATAAATTTAATTATTATTGATTTCGATTAATCTTAATATTGTTTTGAGATGATAAACTTATTTTTACACAGAGTCAAACCTATAATAGATAAATTTAAAAAATTAAGTTTTAAGTTGTTTTTCATAGATCACAAATAAATTTTTTTTTTTTAGATTAAACAATTAAAATTACGTGAATTATAAAATAATTTTAGTAAAAAAAAAAAGTTGGGTTATAGGTATATTATAACTAGTAATGTAGAAATATACGGAAATTAATGATGCAATACAACAAATTTAAAATATTATTTACATAATGATATTGTAAGGCAAACATATTTTTTTATATTTCATTTTAAAAGGTAAATAATAGCTAAATAACTTTTTTAAATTTAATAAACTTTTATTTTAATTATTTATGAAAAAAATATTTGATATTTTATTGTTTTTGAACTTCTCACATTGTCCTCTTTTAGACTGACAAAACAAACTTTTTGTTCTAATAATGAATATAATTAATCAATACATTAATAAAAAATTACCGGCTTGTAATTAGATATTTTTAAATTTAATCTCTAGTAGTTTAAATATAATGAAAGACAACTGCTTGTGCATCTCTATAGAATTTCTCATAGTTTTACCTATTTTTCAATCAATAATATCTATAATATCTATAATTCATTTATCTATAATCTATCTTCTATTTATCTATATTATATATAAATGTGAGAATAGGAAGGGGAATAATAAGATTTTCGACAACTCCTTTAATGAAATTTAAATATCCTAAAATAACCTTAGTTATGACCAATTAGAATATTATATTTCCTCTTTTCTATTTTGCTTGCATGGTTTGACAAAACACATATATTAAGAATTTAGTTAATAAAAATTATTTAACCTTTTTTTACCCTTAACTCATTAAGATATTAATAAAAGTCTTAATAAAAGTCATTCATTTAATGAACAATCATAAAGGTTATCATGAAAAAATAATTGTTTAAATATATAAATTTAAAAATCTTGCAAATGTTTTGGGACATTTAAAAAAAGAATAACAAGCAAACAAAATGAGACGAATGGAGTATTTTATTAATTGATTGAATATAATTGATTGAAATTATTTTTTTAGATAAATACACATAGATAATTAAACATTTTAAAATTTTAAGTTTTATCTTTTTAAATTTATTTTTTACTAAATATATATGATAATCAGTCATTTTATTATAAATTTTAGATAAATGGCAATATAAATCGAAAAACGTGTATGTATATACGCATTGTTATTTTATTAATTAACTGTTATATTCACATTTATATCATATGAAATATTTTTTTAACATTATAAAAATCTAAATAATATAAGACAAAAATTATAATCAATATTTTAATATTAAAAAATAAAAATGAATACAAATAATAAGCAAAAGTGAGTAATGACATAAAAAACTAAACGAGTACGAATAACGAGTATAGTCAACGTGCAATACACATGTCATAAAAGACTAATATATATATAGGTGCGGAGCCACATGCAGCCAAGCATGGGCACCTGCCCGAAATAAAAAAAAAAAAAAAAATCTTTAAGTTTTCATGCATTTGTATAGAATCTAATTAAACTAATGGTATGTACAAAAAAGATGATTTGTGACTAGCCTTTGCTAATTTATGAATTAAATAAACTAAAAGAAGATGACATGTGTTTCGTATATATATATTTTTTTTATTAGCAAATTAATTTATTTTATTAATATAAATCAGGAAAAACTTAATATTTTTAGGCAACTAAATCCAAGCCATAAGACTTTCATATACACCCAAACCTAAACCCAGAATATTAAATAAAAAAAATCTGATAATCAAAACAGATCAATATAGAATAAACAGAAATTACTCTTTTTCTTGAGTTAGGAAAAAAGAGTATAAAAACAAAAAGAAATCCAAACCAAAATTTAAAACCAAAATTTAAATCCAAGCTACAGAAAACATTCTTCGCCTCAACTCCTTTTTTTTGTAAGGAGAATCACAAAATGCTTCTTACATAGAACCAGACCAATCAAATATGAATATTTGTGGGGCCTTTAGGCATATATACTTTCATGATAAAAAAAATAAAATTTCAGTAAGAGAATCAGCAAAATGATTCTTACATAGACCAGACAAATCAAATATGAAATATTTGCTGGGGCTTTAGGCATATATAACTTTCATGATAAAAAAAATAAAATTTTCATCTAGCTTTTATTGAGGATTAGATGCATGTATAGCAAAATACAGTATACGCTTTGGAATATATAGCAAATTTTGGACAAAATTTTCATTAGAAAAAGCTTAAATTCATATTGAAACTTTAAAATTTTAAAATATATAACATAGTTAATTACTTTTTTCATTTATCTAGATAAATATCAACTTCCTTAACTAAATATTTTTATCTCCATCCTCTACCAAAAAGAACTTGAGAAATATTATAGATCAATGGATTTAGGATAAAGTGATAATTTTTATTTTAAAAATTAATCAGATAGTATTATATTATCAATACAAAAAACTTGAAATTTCTAATTAAATTTGAGAGCTAACAATTAACAATTTATTACATTGAAATTTAAAAACAAAGATATATTTCAGCCAAATTTTTCTTCTCATCTTTATTTGCATATTTGTTGCTATTATTTTATTTAATGTTAGTTAACTTTAATCTGCCAACCCTAACCAAATTTTTTGCCTCTGCCCCTGTTTATATATAAAAGTGGAAATGGGGAGGAAAACATTGAAATTGCCGAAAAATGCCTTTACTAAGTTTACGAATTAACAAAAATGTCATTAAAATTTTTTTAATTTTATTGATAAAAAAAATATAAGATAATTTAATTTTGAATGGTCATATTAATTTTCTATTTTAAATCTAAATTATATTGGATAAAATAAGAAATTAGTTATATACTATATAAGGTATATATTAAATATTATTGAAAAATATAATATCCTTAAGAATTTTAAATTTATTGGTTGAAAAATAAAGATATTTTTATTTTTATTTTGTTATATTAATTTCTTATTTCAATATAAATTCTATTAGATAAACTAAGAAATTATATTATATACGAAATAAGGTATCTATGAAATATGATAAAATATATATCTTTAAGGATTTTAATTTTACTAAAAAATAAAGGTAATTTATTTTTGATTGGTTAAATAGACCATATAAGGTACATATTAAATATAACAAGAATATAATATGTTCAACTATTATTTTTAACAAATTTTTAATTTGATTAGTTATGATTATTTTTGTCACGACCCGTTTTCATGGGCCTAAGGCCCCGAGACCCGTAGTAAGCCTAAACTACAATATTCAACTATATCAATAAGAATTTCAAACATTCAGCCTATATTGCTATGCATAATAAATCTCATAATTATATTATACTTTGGCCCAAATCTAGCATCTTATGCATTTTATAGCTGGGGCCCAGTTATATTACAAACAATCATAATGTGGGCTAACAAATTCAAGCACTCACATAAATGATTAACTAAACATCCTTATTAGTTTATCGGTTACAATCCTATAATTGCGGAGTTCACTAACAGATAAAAATAAATAAGTTTTAGTACATATAACTACATAATTAAATAACTGTTGACTCCAAAAGTTACTTTTTCTAGCTTTGCGGGGAAGGAGACAAACTTTAACCAGAATAAAAAATTTTACTCCCTAGAAAAGTTAAACAAAAGAAATGTGAGTTTAGCAGTGAATTGTAATTATTGCATAACACAAGTATTCACATGAAATGCTTCCTAAGGTACTTGAACACACAGTCAGTCAAGCATATGGCACCTCATCAGCATTACACTTTCAAATAATCAAACAAGTGAAAATTGGTCAGTGGCATCACCGAAACCCTCGAAGAGTCGTCCTCACACATGACCCATCTTCTCATGACATGTGCACTTGGGAGCCGATCCCCCATATATGGCCGACCAGTCTAATCCTCACTTAACCACCCCTCTCATTTTTTTTATACTTTCTTTTCTTTCCATACCAAAAGGAGGCCACCTTGTGGTTTCCATATAATCCATATCATCTGATGCACACAGGGGCGCCGATCTCCCCATACATGGCTGACGGTACCGAAGATCGCCTTCACAAACCCATGGTGACCCACTTCATTCCAATTCCATGCAAACAAGGCAAATAAATGTCACAACACAAATAATCAAGCATTGCAATTAAATGCAAGCATATTAAATAATTAAACACTATCATGCACAATGCAAGAGTGGCAAATAAAACGGTTGATTTTGCCATCTCTGTCGGGTCCGCTTTTGTCCTCCCCCCCTCTCTCACCCGGCCGGTTTTCATATATCAATTCAATAAATATAAAAAGTGTTAAATATAATAGGTGGTACTCGAAAAATAAATGAATAAATAAATAAATAAATAATAAAAGATTATCATAAATAAATCCTACAACCTATTTACAAGTAAAACTAGTTTAGATTCTGTCGAAATTTCGATAGAACCTCCCCTACAAATTGGATTAAACCACCTGCGTAAAACTAAAATTCAACAATAAATTCTTAAAGCCCATCCATCGGGCAATTCACAACAACTAATCCTGTCCGCCATAACCATTAATCATTCATCTAAACATTTACTCAATTCACACAGCCCATTCGTTGAGCAATCAATCAAATCAACCCATCCGCCTTAGACAACATTTATCAACCATTACACACATATATACACTTAATAATTCTAAAATTCTAAACTAATTAATTAATCAAAATCGGCTACATAAATACTATAAACTAATCAAAATTAATTTATTTATAATAAAAGACTAACAATATTCTATTTATATATAAAGCTTATTCAAGATAATCTAATTTCTTATTATTCTACATTGTTCACTTCAATAACTATCTACTTCAATAACCAACTAATCCATCATAAAGGAAAAAATATTCTAAATGACTAGTAGTCTAAATTTTTTTAGAATTAAGTGTATTTATCTATCGAGTTTCCCTAACAAGAATCATATTCGATTAACTGTTTAATCCCAATCGACTTATAATTTTAACTTTGGAGTTTATACCAAAAATGAGGATCTAGGACTTAGAGCGTACCAATCAAAAATCGGACGACGATTTCACAGTCCGCGCGGGGAGAAGATGATTTTGCCTCTTGGGACCTCGTCGAGGACTCGCCGACCTGTCGTCGGACCGGCGCTCGAAAAATTGATCTTCATTCGATTTGAGCGATTTCCACATTTTTAGACTGGAAAATTCACAAGGAGCACAAATCCATGCTCCATTTATGCATTTGGCAAGATGATTGGTCGAAATCGAGCTTGATAGTCGCTATGTCGCTACCATTTATGGTATTCTCATCATCCAGGACTCGTTGTCGGAATTGAGAGAGGTTTCAGCATCGGGAGGCGACAGGGAGTCGATCGACGCTTGTTTGTCCCACTAGAATTGCCGGAAACAACGTGGGTCACCGGAAATTGAAGAAGAAGAACTTGTTGAAGGAGGCAGCTTAGTTTTGCACCCCAATAGGCCCGTTTGGGGTGAAGGAAGGCTGAAAATGTGACCGGCGGTACGAAGGAACTCGACCGCCACTTGCTCTCGTCGAGCGGTGGCTGGAAAATGAGAAGGAGAGAGAGAGCCAGAGATGAGTGGCGCCGGAGAAGCAAAAGAAGAAAAGAAAAGGAGGAAAAGAAAGTGTTTCTAGGGCTTCTAGACCATTCTCGTTCGATTCGAATCGGTTTGGTTCAACTTAATGTTCTAGTTCGGTTCTGTTTTCGTACTGCGCCCCCTGGGTGACTCGAAAACATCCTTTTTATTTTATTATTTTTATGTTGTTTATTTTGATGTGGAAAGTAATCTTATTATGAAAAGTGGTGATAAAACTAAAAACATTTTATTGATTACGATGCCGATAAATTGGTCTTATAAATTATTCTTTGAGTTGCCAACCATTATTTCGGCAGGGACGTTTCAATTTTATTTTATGAAAAAAAAGTGCTCCATTTTAAAACCCATTTATTTAAGGCCAAGTTATTTAAAAAAACTGGTCAGACACACCAATGGATTTCTAGTAAGGGAATTGGGTAGCCGGCCCGCGACGCTGGAAAAAACCGGCCTCTTTTAACCTATAATTTATAATTTATTTTAGTTGGAAAAGCCAAATTATTTATTTACTTAAACCCAACCCAAATGAATCGGACCGAATTCTTATATGGACAATTACTTAATCGCCCCAATCAAATCCAATTATCGCATTTATAATCATTCAAACCAAAGCGATTAAATTGAATAAATAAAAGACCCGTTCTTGTCTTATGGTTCAAGGCGGGCAACAAACAGAACCTAAAATATATTCTACCTGATTCAAAATTAAACCCAAAAACCAAAAACCAAAATCATGCATAATTATTATTTAGCACCTAAATCACATTTTTTTTTAATTTAATCCTAAACATACAAATTACTAACAAAACCATAAATTTAATTTCATTTTTCATTCAACCTAAAATTGTAAAATTCATACAAGTAAATACGCAAAATTACATTTTAGTACTCTAAACTTAATGTACTCCTAAACTTAATTAAAATTTGCAATCTGTTCATAATTGACATCTTCGGATTTACTTGGAGCAATTAAACTTTTTTTTGTGGCAAATTTATTATTTTTTTTAAAAAAAAATAAAAAAAAAAATAAAAAATTATTTCTGGAATCTTAGAACAGCTGCGTCACGGATCTTCTAGTTCTGTGACGGATCTAATAGTTCCGTGACGGAACTGTCCCTCAAACTCTAGATCCATTAGAAACTTATTTTAAATCCACAATTTGGAAAATAAAACACTGGGTATAGAAATAAAATTTTAGATATGAACAGATCCGTCACGCATCTTCCAGATCCGTTATGGATCCGTTGGTTGCGTGACGCAACTACTCTGGCCCAAGCTTATTCTTCAAATGATTTGTTTAGATCATTTTTTTTTATCTAAATATGCTTTAAGAAAACCTAAAATGACCAAAGATGAACAGAATGCAGTTTAAAGAAGCTTAAACTACTAAAACCACAAAAGTAAATAAAATACAAAGAAGGGTAAAGAAGTTACCTAGTCCTTAGATTGAGGATTGTAAGTGGCTTAAATGCCTTAACAAATGATAGTTAAGGCCTCCCAAAAGCTTTATCACCAAAGATTCAAACACTTATTCTTTGCTCTCTTGACTTTTTTTCTTTTTTATGATTTTGTTTTTACCTAAATTGATATCTAATGGCAGTTTTTCTTCAAATGAACTCAGAAGAGTCTCTCGAGAAAAATATAGCCGAAAGTGAGTTTTTCAAAAAGCCCCTTCAAATGAGAGAAAAAAGATCAATTTATAGATGTAGGGCAGCAGAGGGTAGCTGCGTCACGCAACTTACGGCTAGGTGACGGATCTGGTTAGATGCGTGACGCAGCTTCCTTCCTGGATCACAGCCACGTGTTGCTCAGACAGAATAAAAAACTGTTATGTCGTCATTTTTGGTGACGTCATACAAATCCGAATTGCATTTGGATTAGAGCTGTGTGACGCAGCTGACAGTGACGCAGCTGACAGTGCTTGTCACGTGCCTGCTTAGCTGCGTGACGCAACTCTTGACCCAACCAGAACTTAAAAATCGGTTTAATTTATAATACTTGGATTAAAAAAGTTTAAAAGACTTCTAGATAGCATTAACCCTTTATTCCGCATCCTCGTATCCTCATCGGATCAGGCGGGGGCATAAAGACACGCGTCAACAGGTTCTTGCTTGATTTACGAGTTTTTCATTTGGTTTTCAAAAAATTCAAACTGGTTTGTAGGTCTGGTTTAACAATAATAATATTTACCGCTGAATTTCATTTGTTAGAATTTATGATTAAATTTTTAAATGAAAATTTTAGAAAATAATTTTTCGGATCATTTCAATTTTCTACAACTAACTTATTCTACAGAGAAAAATATAATTTTATTATTATTTATTAAGAAATATATTATAAGATTTGTTGTTTGATATAAAATAGAAAACAAAACTCAGTAAAATTCTATTGGTGGTGACTATATCATACTGTATTAGATCGTATTCAATTCCTGCAAAATTGATTGGATGATTTTCTTCTATGAACAGAAGAATTACACGTACTATAGGACTCTGAGATATCTATATATTTATATATCTCAACTTTAATAAAAGCAAAGTGAGGAAATAACAGGATTTCTAGGAGAAATAATATGATTTTCTAAAACATTTTAATAAATTTTGAGATATCCTGAAATATCTTGTGGCCAATCAAAAAAATTTAATTATATATATAATATAATATATATATATATATATATTATTTATTTATATTTATATATGTAATTTTTAAATTATTAATATATAAATAGATTATTATAACTTTCAATTTTTACGGAAACAAATGGAGCATAAAATCCTTTAAGAAATTATGGATGCTAATTGAAGTCAAATCTTATCATTTTCAAAAACAAATTGAAGTTTAATTTTATAATTAATATAATATTTTATTTATCATCTATGATTATTTTATTAAATATAATATTAATTTAAGTATAATATTATTTGGTTGAATATAAATGTTATTTAAATAGAAACAAATTTTAATTTAAAGTTGTTACGTATGAAATCATACTTTAACATTGTAAATATCTAGAGAACATAAAAGAAGAATTATAACCACACTTAATCAATAATCTATACTTATATATAAATGTGAAAATATGTGAGGGAATAATGAGATTTCCGATAGTGTCATTGGTGAAATTCAAAATATTCTAAAATAACCTTAGTCATAGCCAATAAAAATTTTATTTTCAAAAAATATTTATAATATTTAATTGTAATTTTAAATAATTTGATTAGGAGTGAGATAAAGATAAGGAAAAAATATTTAAAAATATAAAAATAATTGATAGTAATTTAAAATTAGGATCGACTTTTAAATTTTTATTACTTTTTTATATAAACAAAAAAAATAAATGAGTACAAAGAACGAGTATAGTAAACAAGCAACGCACGTCGTAAAAAGAGTATAAATTTGAAACCAATTTATCAAAGTAATATTAATGGGAACTTAATTTTAAAAATTACGAAATATTATTATAATCTATAATAATCTATAATCTATAATCTATTATTATAATCTATAATCTATTATCTATATCTTTACTATATATAAAATTGGAAATGAGGAGGGAATAATGGTATTATCGATATCGCCCTTAATGAAATTTAGAATATCCTAAATTAACATCAGTCATACTCAATTAGAAAATTACATTTTATTAGTTGATTGGATATATTTATAAAAATTATTTTTTAAGTCAATCATGTGTAGTTTAATTGTCTTCTCACTTATATGAGGAGTAAGAGATCCAGAGTTCGAATTTTCTCGACCACAAGTGTTTTCACTAATTTGGTGAGTCAAGGAGAGGGTTAAAGAAAAGAAGAAAATATATTATAGAATATTTTTATTTAGGAGAGAGATAAAAGAAGAAGAAAAAAGCATATTTTTTTTATTAATATCTTTTCTTTATGTTTTGTAAGATTTGATTGGATATATTTTTTAAAAAGTAAATTTTTAAATAGAATTTACATAATTAAACTTGAGATGACAAACAATTGAAATTTTAATTTTGAAAAAATATATAATATTTTATTGATATATTTATATATCTATATACATTGCAACGTTTTTTTTTGTTAGGTGAATTTTGAAAGAGTTTTATTCTTAATAATAATTTTTTATTTTCTTTTGAAAGAGTTTTATTCTTAATAATAATTTTTTATTTTCTTTTTCGTTACTGAATAATTTATAACTACTATTATATTAATTTAGTAAGAGATTGGTATCTCCCTTGAAATAAATAGATGGTCTATTAACGATTAAGCATTTTTAATTTTCTTGATATTTTTTCTTGTAATAAAATCATGATTTTCTCAATATAATGTTACCAAACTTAAACCTGGTCATATGGCCTCTAATGATTCGGTTAATATGGATCAATAGATTCTACTTGAGAATCCTTAGGGCCATTCTTGGATGACCCAAATTTTGATACACGGGGCAAGCTTTAGCCTCTAATCTTCAACTTTGGCTTCTAATATCTACTTTTAAAAATAGAAATAGAAATAAAAATAAAATAGATGTAATAAATTTAATAGCTTTAAAATAAAATATTTATATTACTAAATATATACATAACATTTTAATATCATATCATATTTAACAATCATCTATCTTCTCGATTAATTAAATTGTTTAAACACAATTGCTATACCTAATAATTTTCTTAAATATTCTTCATGTACACTTACAATAATTTCACTTTAAACCCTACAATTTAAATACCTTCTAAAATAATAATATCCAAATATTTATGATTTTTGAAAAAAAATTATGCATTCAATATAGCCTTTGCATATTAGACTACCCATACTTTTAAAAAAAAAATTATTATAAAAATATAGAAAATATAAAGAATATAGAGAATATAGAAAGAGATTTCTTATACTAGAATCTTAGTTACATAATTAAAATGATTAAAGAACTGTTTATAGGATACAAAATATGATCCAAAATACATAAACTTACACATTAAATCATTTGAGGACTTTCATATATTTCATTAAAGAAGAATAGAAACACGATGAATCGTGTCATATATTTGTTTTTCACCATAGATTATATGATATTTTCTTAGCCATATCTTTAAGGCGATTATAACACCAGATTTCCTTAATCTGTATAGAAATCTTTATAATTTACTTTAATTCATTTTCAAGGGTTTCAATTGCATCAAGGACTATCATTATCAAGTACTATCATTATCAAGTAATCCATATAGAGCTCTATATAATTTCTCTAGAATTTGAATTTTGTGCTTCAAGTAACTTAAATTCTTTAAGGATTTTCATATAAATATCTCTATCAAATGAACCATATAAAATAGATAATCATTTTATGTCTACATGCCCCAATAAGACTTATATTCAAGATCCTCATAATTCTTTACAATATTAAGTGTTATGGCATATGTACAAATATAGTTGATATTTATTTTATATCGATTCCATCTTTTCTTTAGCATGATATAACTTATCGGGATCTCATTATTTTCATCAAAATCATTGGTTTCAAGTACTTGAGTTTCTTCTGAAAATTATTTATTAGTCATGTCTCAGATCTCTCTTGAAGAATGCAACATATTTACTCCTTTTCATTTTCAATGATTTTTATCCTTGGAACTGATCCACGCTTCAGGCGCGCAATAGATTTATTAACACATATCATTCAAGAATTTTGATTCTGGTAAGAGTTTAGCAACTAACTTATAATAGTTTGCAAAATAACTATTTTTTGAACTTCTAGTTCATACAACCTTGTGAGAGGATCAAAATTTGATAGTAATAATTATTTTTTAAGAAATTAGCATTTCAGCTGCTTATTCACTTCCTTTAATGTCGAGATCCATAACAATCAAGAACTTAACATTTTCAGTTGTTTATTCTCTCCCCCCTAATATCGAGATCCACAACAATCAACAAAATTTGGCGATATACAATTATCTTTATTTAAAATTCTAGATATTGAAATGAAACTTCATACCTGACATATCTGTAACTTCCTTCAAGGATCCATAATCAAAAAGAGAAAGAATTTATAATAACTTGTTGGCTTGATGTGAATAATTACCACATGTATAACAACAATGTCCTCATATATAAATAGGGAGCTTTGTTCTCATAAAAATTGCTTTGAGAGTACAACCATTAAAATTCATTAGATTTGAAGGAACTTTTGATTCTTTAATAAATATCCATATAATGATATAATTTCTTTTCGCATCAATATTGATTCAAGATAGCCCAACTGATCATTGTCAAACAATAAAAAATATTATAATTTGTAAAATTCTAGTTTACAACTATATTCATATAATTATTATCCCTATATGATATTCATTTTCTTGAATATCTTTAAAATAAATTTCTACTAGAGAAAAGAGATAATAATATATAGTGCATGAAAGTCATTTCTCTAAATAATAATATTTGCTCTTTAAGAGCTTTTAATATCAAAGCCAAAATTTATTTTTATATATTTTGATGTACAATAAGTACGTAATCAACATGCGATATTATGTTTTGCCACTTCTATTGGTAAAATTTATTTTGATTACTTGTGATTCCCACACTTATAAATATCAGTAATTCAATAAATGATCTTATTAACATTCTCAATGACAAAAATATTATTGTCATTATTCACACTCACACATAACATTATATGTTATTGCATTCACTTAGAGAATGAAACAAATCTAATTGAATTGGTTTCATGTCATGACATCTTTTATATCATGATTATAAATATGTCATTTGACAGTGCTTTCGCAAGTGTACGAAATCACTACAAGTAATATATGATGAGTAGAATATCATTCCCATGAGAATTGTATACCAAGTACCAAAATTATGTTAACCTATTATTATTTAAACGATAAATGAGGAAATTGTTTCAAGAATATAAAGTAATAAAGTAAATTAAGAAGAAGTAAGCACATTTGATTAAAGAAAGCAAGGATTAAAAACTACTAGGGATTTTGATTTTCACTTAATTCTATCCATTTATTTTATTAGTTTTATTAATCAATTTTAATTATCAAGTAGGGGTAAAATATACTTCCGATGTTATTGTTTTAGTTAGTTTAATTCCTTTTAAATACTTATCTTCCGATAAGCTAAATTCAAACTAAATTAAATCATTAAGTTTTTATAGTTTGTTTAATGAATTCAACTAAATTAAAGTTTGTTAATTTATGAAAAACCCCATGAGTCAATCATTAGCTTTCCGCACAAGTATTATTCTCATGTGATTCATTAACTTTTTTCAATACTCAAAAATCCTTCTTTCGATAGTGATTAATAAAAAAATCAACTCAGGGGAGAAACTCTACCTTGGAAGCCATTAAGCTTTATCAATAAATACATAAACTTGAACAAAGAAAAACAAATCTAATATATAAATTGGAAAAAAAATTAAGCTACATTAAATCCCCTTGTATGAGAAGTTTAGTTAGACATAGTCAATTATTAAAACTCACTAATACTTGATAATATTCCATATCAATAAGAATAATGAAGAAAATAAATAAGCATAAAGAAGTTTGAAATAAGAACTAGTTAACAATTGGCTCCGGATGACTTTCCTTGAATATTTGCACAACTCTTGCACTCTTGAACTCTTGAAGGAATTGAACTATATACATGACCAAGAGAATGAGATGAGATGAAATGGAATAGAATGGTATGAATATGGGATGATATGGTGATGGATATACAATGAACTCTTCCTTCCTTTATATAGACTTCTTGGGAAAATCCACATAGTTTAGGGAATAAAGTCCACCTTTGTTAGGTAATAAAGTTCTCAATTAAGCCTTAAATTTCTCTCAATCATGACTTTCCCATGTGTATAGATTAAAGCTTGATATGTGTGTGAAGGAAGTATCCAAGTTGAGCTCATGGAAATGATGGGAATTGGTTGGCAATTTTGACTCAAATCAGCTCTTAGTGTTTAGCACGGGCGTGATGTGAAGCACAGTCTGGGCTTCATAGATCTTGTCTTTGTGGAAGGATCAGCACGGGCCGTGCTCAAGGGCACGCTTGAGTGAGTTCTTGTGGCACGGGCGTGCTTAATAGCATGGGCAGGGCATGGTAGGCTCTGGAAGTCCAGTGTAATTGCAGCACGAGCGTGCTTCAGCGAGCACACCCTTGGTTGATATCTCCATTGTGGCATGGGCGTGCTTAATAGCACAGGCAAGGAGTGCTAGGCTCTGGAAGTCCAGGGTGTTTGTAGCACGGGCGTGTTGCCTAGCACGGCCCAGGCGTGCTAAAGGCTGAATATTTTGCTTCATTTTGTCCTTTTCTCTTTCTATTGAATTCCTTACAAACAAATTTTCTTATAAGATCAAGTGAGTTTGTGTTTCAAGGAAGGTTTTGAATAAAACATAACAAAAATTAAATAAAAATTAATTTTTTTTAAATAAATTTATAAAAGATACTAAAAATCTTTACTTATAAATTAAATAAAAATTAATTTAAATAAATAAAAGATACTAAAAATCTTAATAAAAATTACATAAAAAAAATACTATATAAATAACACTATCAAAATTCCCCAAACTTAAACCATTGCTTGTCCTCAAGCAACAAAACTAGGATATTAGCTCAATATGGTATGGAATAATCATTCACAATTTTAATGAGTATCCAAATCATTAACTTAAGAATAAATCATGTGTTTCCTATGTTAATCAATTTCTAGCCAAAATTCAAATTTCAATAGAACACATTGTCTTAATTAAACATAAGTTAACAAGATTTTTATCATCAACAATTATTTAATCTTATGATAATTAGAACATGAATTTACAAAAATCATTTAACCTTAAAATAAGATATAAAATTCCCATAGGCAAAATTAGTCATCCCTTCTCAATAATTGAAATGCGTACAATTTAAAAAGATCGAAAGGTCTTTATTTAGGTTGTAATGGGGTTTTAGGGATATAATCTTAGCTAAAGAGGAAAAGGATAATATGATATAGACAAAAGATACAAAGAATGCTTAATATCAGGATTTTTATTTATATTAAAAACAATTTTTATCTATAAAGGGAGATTAAATTGAAGTTCCTTACTAGCTCAAAATTAGAGTATTTTTGGCAAGGTTTCTTCATAGCACCTTTGATAACTTCTTCCTTACTAAAGTTCCCCAAACTTGAATTTTTGATTGATTTCTTTACTTGCGGGGCGTTTCTCTTTTTCTCTTTTGGTAGTATTAATGGAATTTTCTCCCTTTGTTGCTATGTTTTAATAAAAATCAAATCCTTCAATTACACATTATTGCACTTAGGGTGGAGAATTAGTTTGGTTTAATGGAGCAAATCCTTCAATTACACCATTATCTGCAACTTTGAGGGTGGAGAAATTAAGTTTTGGCGTTTAATGCTAGGGTTTAATAAGGGTGGAACAATAGAATTTATCTTAGGCATAGTAGGGCCCCCTCTCAAAATATTGGTTGCTCAGGGTCATACTGTTTTAACTTAGGATGGGTCTAAAGGGCTAAAATATATTTATAGTACATTTAACAAAGAATGCCCTAAATTCATCTCTTTCCTAAAATGTAAGCATTAAAAGTTTTAATCTTTTTTTCCTTGAGAAGAAAATTCTAGGTATTTGTTCTAATAGAATTCGTGGATCGAATGCCAAAAGCGTTACCACATAATAAGTTTTGGCTAGGTTTAAATAAGGGTGAACAATAAATTATTGGATATAGGCTTCAAATTGGTTGCAAGGGTCATACTTTAACTTAGGTGGTCTAGGCTAAATATAAGATTTTAACAAAGAATGCCTAAATCATCTCTTTCTAAATGTAAGCATTAAAAGTTTTATCTTGAAGAAAATTCTAATTATGTTCTAAGAATGCCAAGGTTAAATAAGTTTTTATGAAAAGCATATCTATTTATCATAAAATTTTCACAAAGTTAATGTTTATAATCTTAGAAACAAATGGTTAAATCAAAAAAGTATGTTAAGTTAAAAATTTAAATATTAGCTAAAAATTAACTTTCGAATAACAATTAATTTAATCAAAGGTTAATGAATCGAAGATAAGTTTTAGATTTGATCACAATTATTCCATCCTTATTTTACTAATGAAACAAAATAACACTAACAATAACATAAAAAAATTCTAAAACTTCTTCCCCTAACTTAGTTGAGCACATTGTCCTCAATGAGCCTGACGCAAATCCCCAAACTTATCAAATGATTTATAATGTAACAAGAGAGTAAAAAGGGGGAGAGATGAGTACCATCATTGTATTGAACAATACAATAAAGCCGGGCGGTGGAGTTTATCAAAGCTATAAGTTTAGAAAATCACTAATAACAGAAATATATAAATGGAAGATCCAAAGTATAAACTGAAAACAACAATGAAATCAAAAGCCAAGAGAGAATGTTCAACAAAAAATAAAATAGACAACAACCAAAAACAAAGCGAAGTCCGTCACGATTCAGGTGGTGGAGGTGGAGGAGGTCGCAACAACTGAAGCACAGTTTGAAGTTGATCAGCAATGCCCTGATATTGGCTCTGCATAGTTTCAATACGGGAGTCGAGGCTTCCATGCATGATTTCGATCGATTGAAAGCGGTCAGCAATCATCGACTCCATTCCATGAAGCCTAGTATCAAACATGTCCATTCGAGACATCATCCGTGCAAGCACTTCATCATTAGACATGTTTGATGGTCCCTGAAAAGATGGACCAGCTCCAGAAGTACCTGCACCAGAAGAAGTACCAAAAGTAGGGAAAGGAGGTGGAATATCCTCCTCCATGTTAGTGTCACCTATATCCTCAACTTCCTCATCATCAGAACTATCTTCTCGAGCACCCACTAAATGGTATGAATCTCCCACTTTTTCCGCCAGCTTCATATGAATCATAACGTCTAAGTCTAACCTGGTGCCCCTTCGTCCTCCCACACTATCATAAACTGACCTAGCGGGGTTCCAAACTCTCAAGTATGCAGCAATTCGTGTCATAAAACATCCCATCATAATGGCTCCTTTATCTGCTCTCGCTACTCTAGCCCATCTTTGGCATAGCCAATAACCAACATTCAATAAAATTCCTTGATTAATGGCCCATATAAAATACAATTCATTGCGGCCCAACACCCCATCACTCTCACTTCTTCCAAAAATAGTATTGGCGAGAAATTTGTGAATATACCGCAGAGCAGGGTTTCTCAATTTAGATGCTTTGGAAAGCCTAGGATTATAATTATGTTCTCCAGTTAAATCATGCCATCTACAACCATCCATATAATCCATAGGTATTTGGTTAATCGCATTTTTAGTGGGAAAACCAAAAATTTGACTAACTTCATTCACCGAAAGCTCAAAATTTCTACCAAATAACCTGAATCTAATTTTGCTAGGAAAATCAACAGGCAGCAATCGAATAATGGAAGAATATGAACTTAAAAACTCTAGAGTTAGAGGTGCATAGACAAGATCCTTCATGCCAATAAATTGCTCCCACCCAACACGCCTAAGAGGTTCTAACATAGCATCCCGAAGCCCCACTTGTGATAGTGCAGATTCATCAATAAATCTATTCGGTAAAATAGGGCATAGTGAGAGTTTGTTATACCTTTCTTGTTTTTCCGGAGAAGCAATCTCAAAGGGAGGAGTCAGAGTTGTAGGTGGAACAGGTGGTGGAGAAGCAGTGGAAGACAGAGCGGTTGGGCGTTGTCTAGTGGCGACTGAAGATGTCGGCCTATTGCTCTTGTATCGTGGAGGCATAGTGAAGGAGAGTGTGAAGAAATTTGGTGTTTTGTGGTTTTGGTGTTGAGAGAAAAAGAGAGAAAATTTTGGAGGAGGAGGCGGCTAGGGCGTGCTACATGAGAATGAGAGGTTTAGGGCCTGCGCTTTAATAGAGGCGTGCTTTAATGCGCCTGTCTGAACATGGCACGGCCGTGTCACATAGCACGGCCAGGGCGTGCTTGATTCTGTCTCTTTAGGTGGTAGAGGGCACGGGCGTGCGCGCCTCTAACCTACATAAGAAATGTTTACTTATATCGCACGGGCATGCGGAGTGACAACGCTGTGGTGTGCGAGGCTTTGACTCTTTGAGATGGTAGCAGGCACGGGCGTGCGGAGTGACACAGCTTGGGCATGCGAAGCTCTGATTCTTTGAGACGGTAGCGGGCACGGGCGTGCAGAGTGACACAGCCTGGGCATGCGCGTTGCAAAACATCTTGCCTTACCTTAGCACGGGCGTTCCATCTCACATGGTTGGGGCGTGCTAGCCTCTGTCTCTCAAGAGCAATTTTTCCTCTTTGAAGCACTCAGCACGGCTAGGGCGTGCTTCCTCCTGGACTTCTTCTTATACCTGAAAAATTAAACTGAAAGCAAAATAATGGAAAATAGAACAAAACAATTGAAATACAGGTTTAAATAAAATGGATTGTCTCCCACAAGCGCTTTTATTTAACGTCGTTAAGCTCGACAAATTTGAACCTAATTCAAGCTATTTAAAACTTATAGCTATTTTAACAGGATCAAAATTTCCATTGTGGAAAACCTTTAATCGTTTAGCATTGACCTTAAAACTTCGGTCACCATCTATTATCTCAATTGCTCCATGTGGGAAAATCTCCTTAATCGTGAAAGGACCGGACTATCTTGAGCAGAATTTACCTAGAAAAAGGCAGAGTCTAGAGTTGTAGAGTAATACCCGTTGGCTTACTTTGAGATTCCGCAGGATAATATGCTTATCATGCCATTTTTTTTGCATTTCCATAAGCATGAAGCTGCATTTCTTCCATTATGTTTAATTGCAGCAGCCTCTTTTGACAAACTTCCTTAGCATCAAAGTTAAGAAATTGGATTGCCCAATATGACTTGTGTTCCAAATCAACAGGGAGGTGACAAGCCTTACCATACACCATTCGATATGGAGACATACCAATTGGTGTTTTGAAGGTGATTCGATAGGCCCAAAGAGCGTCATCGAGTTTCTTGGACTAGTCCTTCCTGGATTGGCCAACTATTGTCTCCAAAATCTTCTTGATTTCCCTATTCATGACTTCCACTTGCCCACTCGTTTGAGGGTGATACGGGGTACCTACACGGTGAGTAACACCATATCTGGAAAGAAGGGAATCTAAGTACTTGTTATAGAAGTGCTTACCTCCATCTGTGATTATAGCTCTTGGAGTTCCGTGTCGTGTGAAAATATATTTCTTTATGGACCTCATCACACTTTTGGCATCATTATTTGGAAGGGCTACAGCTTCTGCCCGTTTTGAAACGTAGTCGACCGCCACTAAAATGTATTGGTTGGAAAGTGATGATGGAAAAGGGCCCATGAAATCCAAACCCCAAACATCAAATATTTCCACTTCAAGGATGTTGTTTAGTGGCATTTCATGTCGCTTTGAAATGTTGCCTAACCTTTGACAAAAACCCCAAAACAATCAAATATGTCCACCTTCAAAAAGGATTGTTGTTAGTGGCATTTCATGTCGCTTTGAAATGTTGCCTAACCTTTGACAAGGTCACATAGACGAACAAAAATTAAAGGGGCAATCTTTAACAAGTTCAGCCGGCGTACCAGTTTATAAACCGCTGAACAAAATTAAAGGCATCTTTAAACAAGTTAGGCCAGTATAAACCGCTTTTCAAAACACGCGCTGATGTCTTGCTTGCTCCAAAGTGTCCTCCACACTTTATTGAGTGGCAAAATCGAAGAACACTTTCCATTTCTTCTTCCGGTATGCAACGTCGAAAGAGCTAGTCACTACAATACTTGAACAAAAATGGTTCCTCCTAACAATAGTATTTAAGATCATGAAAAAATTTTTTCTTTTGTTCATAGGAAAGATTGGAAGGAAGGATTTTGCAAGCAAGGTAGTTGACTATATCAGCATACCAAGGAGCTTGTGCCTTAGCTAGAAGAAAAAGATGTTCGAGGGGGAAATCTTCATTGATTTGCAGTTTTACTTATTTTTCTTCCCCTAACTCGAGCCTAGACAAATGATCCGCTGCAAGATTTTTGATTCCCTTTTGTTCACGAATTTCTATATCAAATTCCTGCAAAAGAAGAACCCAACGAATTAATCTTGGTTTTGCATCTTTCTTTTCTAATAGATACTTAATAGTAGAGTGATCAGTGTACACTATCATTTTAGCTCCAATTAAATAAGCTCTAAATTTATCAAAAGCAAAAACAATGACTTGGAGTTCTTTTTCAGTGGTGGCATAGTTTAATTGCGCATCATTCAATGTGCGACTGGCATAATAAATGACATGCAATTTCTTTTCTTTTCTATGCCCAAGAACAGCTCCTACAGCATGATCACTTGCATCACACATAAGCTCAAAGGGGTGACTCCAATCTGGTGTAGAAATGATGGGCGCTGAAGTGATGGCGCTGAAGTCAACTCTTTCCTTCAAAATCTGTTAAAAGGCCATTTAAACACTTCTTTGGTCAAAATTGGAAAGGAACATCTTTACTAACAATTACAAGAGGTTTAGTAGAATTTTGGAGAATCTTTGATAAATCTCCTGTAAAACTCGGCAAATGGCCAAGCATGGCCAAGAAAGCTCCTTACTCCTCTTACTGAGTTTGGAGGAGGTAGTGTTTCAATCACCTCCACTTTGGCCTTATCCACTTCAATCCCCTTCTGTGAGATTTTTGGGCCTAAAACAATTCATTCACTAACCATGAAATGACATTTTTCCCAATTGAGAACAAGGTTAGTGTCCTTGCATCGTTGCATCACTAAAGAGAGGTTATAAAGGCACGATTCAAAAGAAGACCCGAACACAGAAAAATCATCCATAAATATTTCAATGAATTTTTCAACCATGTTAGAAAATATAAACATCATACACCTCTAAAAAGTGGCAGGAGCATTGCACAACCCAAAAGACATTCTCTTGTATGTGAAAGTACCGTAAGGACAAGTGAAAGTGGTTTTCTCTTGATCCTCCGGAGCAATCGGTATCTGGAAATATCCTAAATAACCATCTAGAAAATAATAGTAAGGATATAATAGTAAGGATAGCCTGCTTTCAAGCATTTGGTCAATAAAAGGTAGGGGGAAATGATCCTTTCGTGTTGCTTTGTTCAACGTCCTGTAATCAATGCACACATGCCAACTTGTGATAGTTCTAGTTGGAATTAACTCATTATTTTCGTTGGAAATAACTGTCATACCTCCTTTCTTTGGGACCACTTGGATAGGACTTACCCAACTACTATCTGAAATTGGATAAATGATGCCAGCATCCAAGAGTTTTATGATCTCTGATCTCTGCTGGTTGACTACTTCCTTCTGTTGGCTCCAAGGGTCAATTTTAAATCTCGGATTTTGATGATTTTAAAACAAAAGCAAATTAAATCGGTAATCTAGCATTAAGTTTTTTGTCTAAATAGTTTTATGTTAAGTTAGAAATTTATTATGGAAGTAATCGTACAAGGCAAGTTCCTACAAATCCATAGTGATGTTGTGAGATTAATTCGAAACCTATGTTAGGTTTTATTTTTAGATACTGTAGGATAGAGAGAAAAAAAAAAAAATAAAAAATTATATAGAGCACATTAAAGTAATTTTTTCTCTCAACAAACAATATTTTTCGGAAATTAGATTTTGTTCAAAATAAAATTCTTTATTTGTTTTTCGAAAAATATTCTTTTTTTAAAAAAAAATATAAAATCGAAATTGATTCAATTTACCTAAAACTAAAGAGATTTTTCTCTAACGATTTTGGTAATAAATCATTACATTATCTTTTCGAAAAATTTCTTGAAAAAATCTAAAAGTACTTCAAATTGTATTCTTTACCTTAAAAACGAAAGGAAGAATCTTTGTTTTTAGTAAGAGCATCTTTTTCGTAAAAATATTTTCCAAAAATAAAATGCTGCTTGAAATCTTTTGGTTTAAAGGGAAAGTAAAAAATGTCTTTATTCCCTCTTTACCAAAAGGAATAAGGGATAAATTTTTCGGTAACTAAGAATTTTCGTATTCTTCCAAATAAGGAAAGCAAATTATTCTGATTTCAAAATGAAATATTCACTTTCCAAAAGCAAGAGACTCGAAGCTCTCTATATAAAGAGTGTTTCACGTCTTTTGGAAACGTTGGTAAAGTAAGAGTTTTTGTTTTAAGAGCATTCTCTCCAAAATTGATCAAATCTTTTTTCTCTGCAAAAACATACTCTCTACCCCCATTTTTCTTTTCATCTTATACTTCACGTTTTTATTCTTTTAAAGAGAAAAGAATTTTTTTTTTAACGTACTTTTTGAAAAACGGTTCTGTGTTCTAAACGATTTTTAAATTGATGTAAAACTTTTTTCCTGTTGCTGTATAGGTGCATTGTTTCTTTCTGTCTATTTAGATTATGTAATCTTAGTAGGAACAGTTTTTATTTTGATTAAACTTGTGTTTAATAGCTTAGGGGTAGAAGCTATTGTGAAAGAGGTTATCAAGCGACCTCTCCTTGTGTGAGATCTAATGTTCTTGAATTGAGTTTCTGTACTCGGGCCAAAAACAGAAAGGGTTGAGGGTTAACTAGACCTTTGGGAACAATCTTAGTGGGAATGAAGGATAAGATTCTAGGGTTGATCTATTGCTTGTACTGTTGTTTGTATCTTACCCTTGAAAAAGAGAATATAGTTGAGGATCTCCAAGATGAGTCTTGGGGAGTGGATTGTAGGCGAGTAGTGCCGAACCACTATTTAAATCACTGTGTTGATCTTTTCTAAGTTTGAAGTTTTGCTTGATACTGGCTTATTTACACTTTCGATTTTATAGTTTTAGAAATGACCTAATGTTGTTATTGTTTCTGATGTTCTAAAACTGGAATAAGTCCTTATTGAATATTTAAACTCTGGAATTCTGATAAGTGAATATACCAATTCAACTGTAGCTTTCATATTACAGAATATTTCACTACTTGGGCTTTCTCATTAATTTTCTAACTTTATGAGGAAGATTCTAAATACAATAGGCTTCCATCATAAAGTAGTTGCTGATAACTTGATTAAGGCTTATGTGAAGCAGTTTCTAATTTCAAATAACGTGTCTCTTACACAGTCTTATATGATTTTTCTAAACTTTATGAGGGAAGTTCTAAATACAATAGCTTTCCTTCATAAAGCAGTTCTTGATATTTTGATAAGATATTGTGGACGCAGTCTAAATTACTAGCTGCATCTGTATTGGCTTTCTATCTTTTATTATGTATAGAACATTGTGAGGTAGTTCTAAGCCATATTCTAGAACATTGTGAGGGAGTTCTAATCCATAACTTATTCTCACAAGTTCTTTATTTTTCCGCTGCACTTAGAATTCTATATTTTGTTTTAAAATTCTAAAATATTTTTATAAAACCCAATTCACCCCCCTTGGTTATGCCATACATATACGGGACCCACAATCTGGTACTAGAGCCTTGGCTCTTGACTTACCGAAACTTAACCGCTTAAGAGATAAGATCCCATGGCAACCTCACTTCCTCTTACTTCTTCAGAAGGTGAATCTGTTTCTAGACCTCCTTTGTTCAATGGTTCTAATTACTCTTATTGGAAAACTAGAATGGAGAACTTCATGAAATCAGTTGATATAAACGATGATCAGTCGATATAAACTGCTGGAGGAATGTTATCACTGGTCTGGTCTTCGTATTCCTATGAAAATTGTAGAAAATGAGAGAATTAGAAAAACAGAAGAAGAATATACAGATGCTGATTGGAATGATATCTCTATAAATGCGAAAACTATTAATATTCTTTATTGTGTTTTAGATGCAACAGAATACAACAAAGTGTCTAGATGCAAATCTGAGACAGAAGTTTGGGAAAAACTTAGAGATACCATGAGGGTACAGACATAGTAAAGGAATCCAGAATAAATATCCTTTGGAGAGAATAGGAAATGTTTAGTATGAAGGACGGTGAAACTATCGCAGAATTAAATTCTAGATTTACTAATATAGTTAATCCTTTAAGAACTCTCGAAGAGGAAATTTCAGAAGATGAGCTTGTTAAGAAAATCCTTAGAATTCTACCTAAAAAATGGGATTCTAAAGGAGCTGTTATGAATTACAAAGAGACTTCTGTCACTTATGATTATCTTATAAGAGCTCTTGTTTCAGAAGAAATGAAACCTTCTTTGACTGTAGAAGAAAAGAATAAAAAAAGGATTGACTTTGAAAGTAGTTTCTAGTTAAGAAAGTTCTTCTGATCTTAATAGTGATGACTTAGCGCTTGTTGCTAAAAGATTCAAGAAGTTCTATAGAAAGAGTGGAAGGCCACAGAAAAGGTTTATGAAAAAGAACTTTCCACCTAAAAATAGTAACTTACCTAAGAAAGAACCTTCTGAAGTGGTTTGTTATGAATGCAACAAACCTGGACATATCAAACCCCTGGACATATTCAAGCCTAATTATCCTAAAAAATTGAGTGAACAAAGAATTTGCTTGCAATGCGATCAAAGTACGTTCTTAAAACTGAAGGCAGGCCTTTGTAGCTGCTAGGGAGTGATATACAGACTCAGACTTCTTAGATATCTGGAAGTCCTATCAGTATGATCAACGTAAGACAATATCTCTAGCTAATTATAAGCTAGTGTCTGGAGAGATGGCTACTTATGAGCGATTTACTGATTTACTCTACAAGACCATTATTATTCAGCATAACTAACTGATCTTACAAACACAGTTTTAGCTGAAAAATTACCATACTGCATACGTATTCAATCGAACTTACTATCGACAAATGGAGGTGCCAAGGCTATAGCAATGAAGATGATTAAGCACTAATTGTGATTAGATTATTTCTCGCTTCACTACACTCAGTACATACTTCTAGTCTAATATGATGATGCTTCATTAGAATACCTACCGACAATACCATACATGTTGACAATGCGATATAATTTATCGCTTTGACTGTTAGTACTCCAGCAAGCTAATAAGACTCGTCTACACTCACAGACTATTATGTCATTTTTCTTCAGATTCTGAAATGGGTATGCTCAATCTTCATAGTCTCAATAATCAGCCTAAGTCATTTGGAACATTAGGAGCATTAGTCTAGCTCTCAAAGTACTGCATAGTTTACATTGCCACAAATCTGCATCTTCATCTATTCAGAAATCATCAAGGTCTCTTAAAGCATTGTCACCTAATAGATTGTTAACTGAAGATACTAACTGACCACGTGACTCTTAGAGAGAGATAACTCCTCTGTAAAACCTCTGAAATTCACTGATTAGGCAGTGACCTAGTCTTTAAGAGGAAACTATGATAGTAAATTTCTAAAATTCAAGTTTCAGATATACTAGTTTGCTAAACTAGATGAATAATTGTACATCAGGTTCTAAGCTATGAAAATGAAGCTCTCTATTTGCATGATTCTAACTGAGTATACGTAACGAGTTTACGGTAAACTCGCACAGATTTTATCTAAGATCACTGTAGAAAACACGAGTTCAGTTTAGGAAAGGAATGGTCCTTCTTATCATAAGCTGCGTTGTACTATAGAAACTTGTCTTTTCTTTAAGGAAAAAATCGGGGATTCGGAAGAATAATATTAGTATAAGTAACGTCATTCAAAATGCGCCAAGTTCAAGAAAATGGTCCATGTGGTCAAGAACCAGAAGGTAACAAGTCACGAAAGGAAAAATCATAGTGCCCACCTGTTACCACTAACCTTCAGAAACCCAATATGAGTTGACGAGAGACCTAAACTCTGCTTTGATCTTTTCAGGATGTTGGCCTAAGGAGCGAGCTGGAAAAACAGAGATTGTGGTATAGTGGATAGCGGCTGGCTCGTAGGCATATGACTGGTTGATAGAAAGAAGTCACCAGGATTAGAAAAGAAAAAGGGAGGTGACGGGTAAGCTTTTTGGAGACAAAGCAAAAGGTAAAATCGTTGGTATTGGTGTGGTAGGTTCTAATCCTTCAATAGAAGATGTATGCTTAGTAGAAGGATTACATTATAAATCTTTGAACCTTCTCATTTTGAAGTTCAGAACATGCATGGTAATAAAACCTTATTTGTTGGAAAAAGGTTTGGAAATATATGCCTAGTAGATCTCTCCGATATGCATAACTAGGATATTTGTTTAGTTTCTATTGATAATTCTAGTTGGTTATTGCATAGAAGACTTGGACATGCAAGCATGCACCTTATTTCTAAACTGTATAAGAAAGATTTCGTTCGAGGTTTGCCAAAGTTGAAATTTGAAAAAGATCACATTTGTGATGCTTGTCAAATGGGCAAACAAACCAGAACATCTTTCAAATCCAAGGGCATGGTCCAAGGGCATGGTTTCTACTTCATAGACCTTTAGAATACTACCACATTGGATCTAGTTTTGGTCCAATTACCTCCTTCATAGCTTGGAGGGAAAAATTCTATTGCATTTTGTTATGTTGATGACATAATCTTTGCGTTCTACTAAATGATCTTCTTTGTAAGCGAATTTTCTAAAAGATTATGTGCAGGGTGAGATTCGAAATGAGTAGATGGGAGAATTAAAACTTTTCCTTGGGACTTCAAAATCAACAATGTGAGAATAGGAATTTCATTAAATTCAAGAAATATACTAGAGAATTGCTGTGAAAGCATTTCAAAAGGGAAAAATGCCAAGGTATGTTAGTAACACCAATGAAGTCCATCGTCCAAAATTAGAAAAGATTTGAAAAAGTAAAGACGTGGATGATTCAAGCTGTTTAGAAGTATAATTTGGTTCTTTGCTAATCTAAAACTTACCAAGTAGAACCAGGACAACACTTTAGTGTTTGTCTAGGTGCTAGATTTCAATCGTATGCCCAAAAGAATCTCATTTAATTGCGATGAAAAAAGAAGTACTAAGATATCTTTGTGAACTTCTAATCTGGGGGTCTGTGGTATTTCTAAAATGATACATTATGATTCTTATGGTGTATAACATTTGATCTTGTTGGGTATAGTGATTCTGATTTTGCAGGAAGCAAAATAGATAGAAAAAGCACGTCTGGGACTTGTCAATTTCTAGGTAGCGCCCTTATATTATGGTTTAATAAGAAACAGATATCTGTTGCTCTTTCTACTGTAGAAGCGAAATATGTTGCTACTGGAAGTTGTGTTGCACAAGCTCTATGGATCAAACAACAGTTGGCAGACTATGGACTGAAATTAGAAACAGTACCAATCAAGTGCGACAACATAAGCACCATCAATTTATCTAAGAATCCAGTTCAGCATTCTAGAACCAAGCATATAGAACTCAGACATCACTTCATCGTGATTCATGTACAAAAAGGTGACCCAATTAATAATTGAGTTCATCCCACAGAAAAGGCAATTGGCAGATATCTTGTAACTTAAACCTTGAATGAAAGTTCAATTCTGCCTCAATTAGAAGAGGAATGGTATGTTAGTTCTAAACTCGTAAACTTTAGAACTCTATTAAGTATGTTTCTAAACTGCTTTCTATATAAGAAAATAGGAAGAGACTTTACTATGTTCTTAATTTTTGCTCTGTGAAAAAATATCGATTTTGTACTTTAAAAACGCCACACCATTGCCCTGATATGGACTTTCTAATGTCATTATCAAGAATCTTGCTTTAGGACTAAATCAGAATCTTGCTTTAGACTAAATCCAAAAACAGTTAATTTATTGTGTGTGTTTGTTTTTATTATGTTTTCGTGTCTTTAGTGCTTTGGCGATTTTATTTTTTTATTCCCTTTACTTATTTTATTCCTTTTTATCCTATTTGTCATTTTGAATTCCATTTAAAAACTGTTCTTTATTTTTCTTCTGCCACTTAAGTGTTCCTATTTCTCTATTAACTGCTTCGTACTCTTTCTATTGTCCTCTTGCTAACAAAACCCTAAGTTGCTCTGTGTTTTGAAAATCTTAACAATAACAATGGCCGAATCTAGTTCCACTTCCTCATCCGACTCTCTAACTGAGCAAGAACTTCAACTCCTGAAAAAGCTTTCGAAGAAGTATGAGCAAAAAAAGTCGAAACAGAAAAAGCAAGAAGAGGAACTAGAGAAAGCAAAAATCGAAAATGCTACTTCAAAGAAACAAGTAGTTAGGGCACGCGACAAAGGTAAATCTGTCCTTTCTCCATATCCTCTCATGCGCTCATATGCGATTGATTGGAAGTTCTTTGGTAGCAATGAGTTTGATTTCAAGGAACTCTTTGTGTTTCAAGGCTGGATGAGTTTTATGTCTCTAAACAGACTGTGTTATGAAGGTTTAGTTAAAGAGTTCTACGGATCTCTTAAAGTGATTGGAATAGAGTCAATCTCTGTTAAGCTTAAGGGTGAGACCAAAACGTTGTCTTACGCTGATTTGGGAAAATTTTTTGATGTGCCAAATACTGGGCCTAGGGTGACAAAAATCAAGGATGTTTCTAGGGTTAGTGATTATAAAAAGGAAGAGTTTGTGAAGAAGATTGTGAGAAAGGGTTCTGCAGACAAACAGGGTACAGTACATAGAAATGCTCAAAACTCTGACAGACAATATGAAATGGTTGTTACAAACTTTATGTACATTACATTTTATCCCAAGAGTGCCTCACTCAACATCATGTGAACCAAGTTGAGCTGTATGCATAATGTGGCATATAGTTGAGAAGAAAAACCCCTCAATATGTCATAATTTATTTTGATAAAGATGCAGAACAAACCCTAAAAAAGTTGCTGCCCTACGGAATGATTCTTACACCAGTGTTTGAGTTTTTAGATGTTGATTTAAATGAGAATGATGGTCATAGTGTTTCAAGATTGGACAGCGGATCATTAAAGATGAAAGATGAAGAAGGAGAAGAGAAGGAGAAAGAAGAGAAGAGAAAGAAGAGAAGGAAAAAGAAGTGAAAGGAAAAGAAGAAACTAAAAAAGAAAAGAAAGTGAAAAGAGAAGTTGGAAAAGTAAAGAAAGAAAAAGAAAGAGTCGAGAAAGAAAAGGAAAGAAAAGAAGAGACTGAGAAGAAGAAGAAGAGAGAAGACAAAGGAAAAGTAAAGCTAGGAGAAACAGAAGAAGAAGAAAAGAAGGAGCAAGCAGAAGAAGAAGAAAATAAGTTAGAAGAGAAAGCAGAAGAAGAAGAAAAGAGAGAAAGCAGAAGAAGAAGAAAAGAAGTCAGAAGAGAAAACTGAAGAAGAAGAAAAATTAGAAGAAGAAAGAAAAGAGGAGACAGAAAAAGAGAGTGCTGCTAAGAAAGAAGCAGAATTAGAAAAAGAAAAGGAGACAGAAAAGAAGGAGTTTGAAAAGATAGAAAAAGGAAAGAAAGTTGAGGAAGTTAGTGATGCGGAGACAGAAAAGCTAGAAATAAGTGATGAAGAGAAATCTACTGAGAAAGAATCCGACATGCTATCAGCTCAAAGGAGTAGGGAGGCAATGCTAGGAAGGTTGGAGAGAGAGCTAATAGAAGAACACAACAAGGAACTTGATGAGGCAATACAACATTGCAAGACTGTGATTGGAAAGAATCAGTCTCTCAATCAGTCTCTCTTGAGACCTTAGACAAGATGAAAGATGTAAATGCAAGGAAATTAGCGTACCTCTCAAAAGTAAAAAGGAACACCGTACATCCCTTCATCAGAGAAACCAAAGAAGGTAAAGCACACTGCTGGCAAGCATAGGACTCATGGAAGAAAGCCTCCCACTTTCCACCCGTCTTCTAAAGGCCAGAAAGATTCTTCTGAAACTACTCCAGCTCAAATTTGAGAAGGTTTCTAAGAGGTCTAAGAGGCTTAGAACTGACCCCAAGCCTCTCTAATTTGTTTTTATGTTTTCTGAATAATATATTTTGCTTTATCTTTGTAGGATTATATCTTTGGAACTGTTTATTTTTCATTCTTTATTTTGCTCTGATTTTGTCTAACCCTTTTGTATGATGACAAAAGGGGGAGAACGCAGGTATTTTGGTGGGTACTTTGAATATTTTGGTACGTACTTGGTGACCAAAGTACTTATATCTTAACTATTATTATCTGTGTTGGTGTTTATTGCATTCTATATGGTCTATTTTGGTGAGCTATATTTTCTATATGATAAGGTGAGTGCTTTTAGAACTTAGATTCTTATTCTAACGACTGTTCTGCAGGTTGGACATAAGATCTTTTGTTCTATTTCGAATATCAGTTTCAGTTTCTATTCTATTCTTTTGCTCTGACCATATGTTCTGATTATTAGAACTTAGAACATCTTGTCTATCTCTGCTAGTTCTAATATATATATGCTCAGATTATTAGAATTTAGAATATCTTGCCTATGTTTTGCTAGCTCTAAAATCAGTTTCTAAAAGGCCTCCCTAGTTCTAATTTTTCACAAAATAGTTTTATTGCATCTATTCAGGGGGAGCAGAATACATGTTTCTAATTTGCTTTCTATTAAGATCATTTGGCATGATTAGAACGTATATGCATAAAATTCAGGGGGAGCACATGCTTTTATGTTTGCTAAATTTATTGGTTTTGTCATCATTTATCATCATCAAAAAGGGGAGATTGTTGGCTCAAGGGTCAATTTTTAATTTTTAATCTCGGATTTTGATGATTAAAACAAAACAAATAAATTTAGATTATGTTATTTGTGCTAATATTATTTTATGCAGAATTATTATGGAAAGTAATTGTACAAGGCAAGTCCTACAAAATCCATAGTGTGTGAAGATAATTCGAAAACCCTAGTGGTTAGGTATTTAGGATACTTTATAGGATAGAGAGAAAATTCATATATGAGCACATAAATTAATTTTTCTCTCAAAAAAAATATTTTCGTAAATTAGATTTTTCAAAATAAATTCTTTTATTTGTTTACGAAAAATATTCTTTAAAATCGAAATGATTTAATTACCTAAAACTAAAGAGATTTTATCTCTAAACGATTTTGGTAATAAATCATACATTATCTTTTTTTTTTTGGAAATTTCTTTGAAATTCTTAAAATACTTTCCAATTTATTTCTCTTACCTTAAAAACGAAGGAACGAAGGAAGAATCTTTTCGTTTTTAGTAAGAGCATCTTTTCGTAAAAATATTTTCCAAAATAAAATGCTGCCAAAAATCTTTTGTTTAAAGGAAAGTTAAAATGTCTTTTATTCTCTTACCAAAAAGATAAGATAAATTTTTGATAACTAAGATTTTCGTATCTACTAAATAAGGAAAGCAAATATTCTGATTTCAAAATGAAATATTCACTTTCCAAAAGCAAGTGACTCGAAGCTCTCTATATAAAGGAGTGTTTCACTCTTGGAACGTTGGTGAAGTAAGAGTTTTCGTTTTAAGAGCATTCTCTCATTGATCAAATCTTTCTTTTTCTCTCCAAACCCATACTCTCTACCCCATTTTTCTTTTTCATTTCTTTATACTTCACGTTTTTTTATCTTTAAAGAGAAAGAAATTTTTTTAACTACTTTGAAAAACGTCTGTGTTCTAAACGGATTTTCTAATTCTGATTAAAACTGTTTTTTCCTGTGCTTATATGTGCATTCTTTCTGGTCTATTTAGATTCTTGTAATTTCTATAGTAGATAGGTTTTTATTTTTGATTAAAACTTGTATATAATAGCTTATTAGAAGCTATTGTGAAAGAGGTTATCAAGCGACCTTTCTCCTTGTGTGAGATCTTAATTGGTCTTGAATTAGTTTTTGTAACTCTGGCCAAAAAATAGAAAAGGGTTGAGGGTAACTAGAACCTTTGGGAAAACTCTTAGTGGGATAAAGGGTAGATTTCTAAGGTGTTGATCTATTGCCTTTGTACTGTGGTTTGTGTCACGACCTGTTCCATGCGGACCGGGACCGGCACTAGGGCCCAGGTAAGGCTTAAGGGCCCCCGCGAGGCCCGTTAGTAAGCCTGAAACACTACAAATTGCTATCTACAATTAAAAATTTTAACCCATTTACAAATTTTCCCCTTGCTTACAATACCACTATAAGTTATAATATAACAGGCTCACAGGAATTATTCCAATCTATAATAATACACAACTAAGAGTATTACAGTTCTATAACTTGCGCTATAACTGCGGAGTTTACTGACGGATGTATACATATAAGTCTTCGGACATTTATCTATTTAATTGATCAATACTAAAATTAGCGAATTTCTTTTTTAAGGGCAAAGAGCAGAGTTATAGCTAGGATTTAGAAAATGCTACTTCCTGAAAGATTTGAACAAAAGAGATGTGAGTTTATTAATGAATAATAATAGTTAACAATATAAAGTAAATAGTGATGATAGTAAAATAATTAGAATACTTTATTTACTATGTATTAAGTTATAGAATTATTCTAAATAAACCTATTACTTTATATTGTTAACTAAGACTAGTCATTAATAATCAACATCACGTGGGAAATTTAGTCAGTGGAGTCACCGAACCCCCGATGAAGCCGTCCTCCCACATGGGCTCATCCTCTCACATGGTGCACCAGGGGAGCCGAATCCCCATACTGGCCGGACCGGTCTAATCCTCACTGACCAGCCCTCTCATTATTTTTCCATTCTCTCTTTCTTTTACCATACCAACAGGAGGCAACCCGGTCGTCTCCATCAAATCAGATCATCAGGCGCTCACAACAGGAGGCCACCCTGACGGGAGCTGATCCCCATACATGGCCGACCGGTCTAATCCTCACTTGACCAGCCCTCTCATTGTTTTTTCATTCTCTCTTTTCTTTTCCATGCCAACAGGAGGCCACCCTGTGGTTTATCCATATCATCCATATCATATCATCAGATGCACAGGGATGCCGATCTCCCATATAGCCAACGGTCTCGTGGACTGCCCTCAAAAATCCATGGTGACCCACTTCATCCCAACTCCATACAAATATAGGAAAACATTTTTACATCACAACTAATCAAGCATTGCAATTAAATGTAAGCATAGAAATCAATTAAATATCATGATGCCATAGCACACTTAGACATCCATATTCAAATGCAAATAAATAAATAAATAAATAAACAAATAATATTAACAATAAATAACAATGATAGAATAAATAATAATACTAAACAATAATAATGAAAATAAATAATTAATTGAATAATTAAATATTAAGGTAAATAGATGATAGTTAAAATAATTTAGACATACTTTATTTACTTATGTATTAAAGTTATAGAATTATTCTTAAATAAACCTATACTTTATATTGTTAACTAAGACTCAGGTCAAGTTTCTATCGAAATTCTGGCAGCACCTCCTAATAATTGGCGCTATACCTACTCAAATATCACAATAAATATCATATATTAATCATTCATTGCACACAGCCCATCCGTCGGGTGACTCAAACAGTTAAAATTTTCCCTTCCCTCCATCCAAATAATAATGTCAACATTCAACTATTAATTCACAACTTATTAATAATCTTCAAACGTTTCCAATAATATTACTGAACATTTCTTTGCTTCACATAATATAATCAGCTTCTTTAGCTAATTGACACAATAAATGAAAATCTTTTATATATATATACATATAAAAGAACACAATTACAGATATTTACAATTTTTATGTTCTAGTTTACCAAGCTAACTTGCTGAAATAATATCGAAAATCTTTTAAAGACCAGCTTATAAACTAATCCTATTAGTTCAAACAACATGCGTATACTATCTTGAAATGCAATTGTCGTTTATTTTCCCAGTTGAAGTTATGTGTTTAAGGATTTCTCGATCAATGTTTGAATTTTAACTTATAATCTATTTGATTTATTAGTAGAATATTATTCATCTTATCTTTAGTATAATTATTTAGCATTTACTAAGTTTTTGTACTACACTTATTTTGCACCACCATAAATTAATCAAATAATCAATAGTAACTCGTATCCTATTATAACTCTATTAGTCAACTAATGATTTCTAATAATACACTTGGCCTATTAGCTTTTAAATATTCCGCCGAACACCCGGCAGCATCTCTCCTTAATCATACTCAACATCTAGTTTAAATTACCGTAAAACAATCGGCAGCCCATCCACCAGGCAAAGAACTTTAAATAAAATCCCCATCCTCCTATCATTATCAACCCACCATTCTTCGTTATACAGTAATTATCAAATCAATATCTTGAATCCATAATTTACTATGAATTACTTAATAAGTAAAAACAAAATAATTTCTTTAATTGAATCAATAAGTCTTATTTATATACATACCTTTCCTAAGCATACTTTAATTCATGTTTTATGAATTCAACTTCGTCTTGGCGTAGAAAACTAAATATTTTTACCCGTTACTAATTGTAAACACGTGTCTATTTATCCTTATATCATAATCTGTATATGAAATCAATAACACTAAAAGTTTTCTTATTATAAAACTATAACTTCAATTTAATCTCAAGTCATGCTAACAAAATAAGCTAACAACCAATTTATTCATGTGATTAGAATACCCAATAACTTAGCTACTGTATTTCTACCAACCCCTCCTTAATTTAACTTTCTGTGATATTTACGGCTTAGAAGCCTAATTTTCGATTTCTGTCGTCTAATGCTTCGAACACTATACAATATCAAAGTGCAAAACTAATTGCAAAACTAGATTCTATGTAAAAATTGGAATATACTGTCTATGAGGAATTCCGGTCACCTTGTAATTCTTACGCCAAGACGCAGCAAATTTCATATAGAACTCAGTTCTATAGCCAACTACTACAATTTATGTCAATATCTAACAAAATCCCAATTTTTATTTCTTAAATCCCTAAGTCCCATTTTGATCAACTGCAATTTATGTCAATATCTAACAAAAACCCCAATTTTTATTTCTAAATCCCTAAGTCCCATTGTTGATTCAATTCCTGCGTAAAATCGCTAATTCTATGCAAAATGATTTCTAAAAATGATTTCTAAAGGAGTGAAATGGGAGGACAATCAACTTACCTCGCCGGAGAGTATAGTCGGAGTTGCTCGGAGGGAAGGACAGAGACGCGACTGTCTTGATCGCGCTAAGGTCCCCAGCTTCGCTGTGCCTCTTGCGCTCACCAGAAACGGAAACGGAGAGAAGGGAAGGAAGGCGGGCTGCCGCGGCGAGGAGTCGACGGCGAGGAGGCGCAGCGCGGGTCTCTGGTTGTCGGAAAAACGAGGGGAGGTGAAGGGCAAGGGTGAGATCGACGCTGCAGGAAGAAGAAGAAAGGAGAGAAAAAGAAAGAAAGAAAGTGGGTCGGTTTCTAGATCATTCCGGTTCGATTCGAACCTCTTGGGCTTCTGAGACCCATTCCGGTTCGATTCGAACCCGGTGTCTAATTCTATGATTTGGCTCAATTTAGCCTTGGTTTTTCGAAAAAAATCCAAATTGGTTTACGGGTCTAGTTTAGCAATAATAAAATACTAGCTGGGGTGTAATCTTATTGGTTGAAATAAAAATTTTATTTTTTAAATGAAAATTCTTATTGAAAATTAAATTTTCGGATTGTTTCAATCTCCCCACCTTTTATAAAAAATTTCGTCCTCGAATTTTAGAAATGAGCAAGAAATAGAATGCAAACCTTAGAAAAGAAAGCATGTAATGGATATTAACAAACAAATTATCATTTGAATTGACATCCAAGAATAATGAATGATTGGTTTCATTATAAACTCAAACCCCTTAAACTAGCAAACAAGGTTCCATCACACTCAAAATGTATTCGTTTCAAACCATCTAATTACACCACCTAGCTAAAACTTACAAGAACCTTAAATTTATTACCCAAATCTCCAATTACTAGTTTCAGACAGCTACTGAAATCTTTAGAAAATTTTTCTTTGAATAATATATTATCTTAAAACCGGTTTAGCAGTAAGTTGCACATTTATATGTGTATATATATATATTCAAGATTATATGATTCATTTGAAAATTTAAACATTCCTTCATGAAAACCAAGCATATAATTTTACAAAAAGCGATTAATTGAAATTTGATTTTATATATAGTGATAAAAATTATATCATTTAATTTACATATATACTTACTAAAACTCTTATTGATCAAATATTCAAAAACTTATTACTTTAATTCAAAACTTTAAGAAAAATTGTCTGTTACTTCTGTTGTCTATTATATCATAGGGCACTTCGAAATAACTGTCTTTGTTTCTCATCTATACCAATTCGATTGTCCCTATGATATCTTTACCATAGACTAGTTCTGTATATAGCTCCTAGATCACTGCGGCCCCTAGCTATTTCACTCTAATCAAAAATTTTCACTCCTTCCACTCTAACCGCCAGCCGTCTCTTTCTTGGTACTGTATTCCTTAAAAGTATCTTAATACTTAACCCACTAAAATCGACTTCATATAAACATCTTTTAATCGTTCAAATTTCAGTTAATAGCCCAAATCTCATTTGATAACCTTCCATTGTGCTTATGTTGCCTATTTAATCCATTCTAGAATATAATTAGAGTAATTTACTTATAATTATTTCGTGTCTATTAATCATGTTCTAAATCGTGACTTCTATCTAATCACCAACATTTCAATCTAAAACTTATTATTTACTCTAACTATACGCTTTCATCAAATTACACATCAATACAAATGTCTTCTTTAAAATTTCTTAAGTCCTGACCTAATGCTTAGTCTTAACACCCAAATAATCACATCAAATCAATCTTCATTAGCTTTTTTATCGCCTAATGCATATATTACTAATAACTTCTCACTTTTCTTGTTTCCATATCAGGACTAGAAATTTTCCTAAACTATAGTCTTAACCGTTAATTAAAAAGTCTTTAATTAAAGCCATTACGTTCTACCATTCACTAACGATGATGTCAACTTTTATATTTAACTTACCTATCTCATTTGTCCTTAATCAAAACCAATATTTCTCTTTATTCAAGTCGAGTAAGATATTTATTAAATTACTTTGATTTTGTTCTACCACTTGCTCCTTAGCATATATCCTAACATATATTACACTTTGTTATATATACCATTTCTATACCCTTAAACCATTCAAGTCCATTCCTAATGTTATTCCTTCCATTTATTTTGCAACTTAGCTTCTAAACTAAAGTCGTCTCCTCAAACTTTTCCAACATTTGTGTCCTTAATTCAACTACTAATTGTCTACTTACTTCTTATTAACATCACCATTTCTCATTACTATCTTTTATCTTGTTCTCCTCAAACTTTCTTTTTAAGTTCTAACCACACTCATGATCAACTCACCTTGTTATTTCACCTAACTGGCCTTGTGATATAAATAGACAACTTACGAAAATATTGGCCCCGTGATATAAATAGACAAATTTCTAATTACCTCAAAGTTATTATTTATGTTCATGAATCTACTATACCAATGAAAATCCTATTTATTCTCTACACTATCCTACCCACTAACAGGAATAGAGTTCATATGAAAAGTAGTGTACTGGGTGATCAGGTCAATCCACTACCACCAGGTATTACTCTATTCCATAGCTTAAGGGTTGATACCAACTCTAGCCTCTATAGGTACTGCGATGGATTTATCTTATTGTCTACTGCTTTCACTTCAAACCTTGAATTACTTCTTCTATAGTCTATTGATCTGCACAATAGGTGTGGATTTTCCCACCTCATAGGGTCTAGTGCGTCCACCATCCCTAGAGAGGAAAATCACAAGTTTCCTTCCTTATGTTGGTTACGGTCGTCCTCAATTAATTCTTCTATAGTTTATTGATTTATATACAATAGGTGTGGGTTTTCCCACCTCATAGAGTCTAGTGCGTCCACCATCCCCAGAGAGGGAAATCACAAAGTTTCCTTCCTTATGTTGGTTACGGCCGATCCCAACATAAAGAAATGGTCCTATACTCCGCAGTTATGTCCTAAAACCCTAACCTAAGCTCTGATATTTCCCTGCTTACAATACACTATAGTTATAATTAACAGGCTCACAGAATTATTTTCCATCTATAATTAATACACAACTTTAAAAAGTATACAAGTTTCTATACTGCGCGAGTTTACTGACAGATGGTATTTTTTAACATAATGTAAGTCTTCTGACATTTTATCTAATTTAATTTGATCAACAATACTAAAATTTAGCGAATTTCTTTTTTTAACGTGCGAAGAGCAAGAGTTATAGCTGGGGATTTTAGAAAAATTGCTAACTTCCTGAAAATTTGAGACAAAAGTAGATGTGAGTTTTATTAATGAATAATAAATTTATTGCACAACACACGCATGTCACACAATTGTATAAAATTATTCAACCTAGTCTCCGGACTAGGTTATATTGCTCAACACAGCCAGTTCACAACAATGGCATATCCACCAGCACTCACCAATTATTAACATCTTCATATAATCACATTCACGTGGAAATTAGTCAGTGGAGTCCACCGAACCCCCTGATGAGCCGTCCTCCCACATGGGTCATCCTCTCATCATGTGGCCCACCAGGGAGCCCGATCCCCATACTGGCGACCGGTCCTAATCCTCACTGACCAGCCCCTCTCATTATTTTCCATTCTCTCTTTTTTCGTTTTCCATACCAACAGGAGGCACCCGGTCGTCTCCATCAATCTAGATCAATCAGGCGCTCACAACAGGAGGGCCACCCTGCGGGCTGCGATCAAATCTAGATTAATTCCGGTGCGCCAATAAAGAAGCCAGCCTGTGGTTAAAACAATAATGGTAACGGTAGGTGCACACGGGGGGCCGCCGATCTCCCATTTACCCGGCTACAGAAAACAGAAATCAGGATCCATATAACAGAATCAGGATCGGCGTAGCCGAGGGATAACAGGAATCAAAATCAGGATCCGTATAACAGAAACAGTCTCACAAACCCATGGTGACCCCACTTCATCCCAATTCCACACACAAACAAAGCAAGGCATTGTCACATCACAACTAATCAAGCATTGCCAATTAATTGCAGAAATATTGCAAAGTTAAACATCGGAATGGCAATACACAATTAGACATTCATACTCAAATGCAAATAAATAAATAATAATTAACAATAAACACAATTGATAGAATAAATAATAATAATGAAAAATAACAATAACAATGATAAATAAATAGTAAATTGAATTAATTTAAAGTAAATAGATGATAGTAAAATAATTAGAATACTTATTTACTATGTATTAAGTTATAGAATTATTCTAAATGTTATAGAATTATTCTAAATAAACTTATTACTTTATATTGTTAACTAAAACTAGTCTAAGTTCTATCGAAATTTCGGCAACACCTCCCCTAAAAATTGGGCTATTTACCTACTCAAATATCACAATAATATATATATTAATCATTCAATGCATACAGCCCATCCGTCGGGCGATCAAACAGTTAAATTTTCCTTCCTCCATCCAAATAATAATGTCAACATTCAACTATTAATTCACAACGTATAATAACCTTCAAACGTGTTCCAATAATATTACTGAACATTCTTTGCTTCACATAAATATAATCAGCTTCTTTAGCTAATTGACAAATAAATGAATGTTCAAGAATAAGGCTCAGTATGCACTTAATGTATTGTGATCATCCATTACACCAAGGCCAATTTAAAAAAAAAAGTTCTAAAATGCTGTAATATTGTTTTTATCGTTTTCTATCGCCTTTCATTTTGTGCAAAAAAAAATTGTTTTGATGGATGTGTAAATGAGACTCCTGCACCTGAGTCCCATATCATGTAATGTTGGAGAAGCTTTTGTTCAGGAAAAACGGCAACGCGCCAATACAATGCACAATGAAATTTACACCACAAAATTTAGCTGATGATAATAACAACATAAAAGGAACCACATTTTTTTTTTTTTTTTAACTTACCAAGGTATAAGGAACCACATTTTCTGAAATGTGCAAAAACAACGGTTTTTTTATTAATGTTTAACTCCACATTAGAGCCTATAAAGCTGAGCAAAGGCACCTCTCCCTGCTCACCCAGTGTCACACTTGCCACAAATAATCAACCATACCCAGAAGCTTAGCAGGTTTAAGAAATATTAAAAGTGGAAAGTTTCAGCTTAGTTCCTGCTCTATTCATTCTGTTCAAAACTGATTGATTGATCGATCGCTCTGGCCAAATTTTCACCTAGCATTTTAGGGTGCCTATTTTCTCTCATACCACTCTATCTGTTTATGGTAATTATATAAAAGAACTATGCTTGCTTGTTCAATTTAAATTGTATCCATTTTTTTCTGTATTTATTTTTATAGTTTTCATAAAATTTCTTAAGAAAAACATTTAGCGTTCAGAATTTTTTTTTTTTTTTTTTTTTTTGTTATCTTCATAAAGTTAGCTAAGAATTTTCCATTTCTATATCAAACTTCCCTATTTCAAGATCAAAATTCATTGAAATGTATTGAAAGGGTTGAAAATAATTTACCCGACTCGCCGAAAATTCAGAAAAGGAAGCAGCGCGACTGCACCTATTGCGAAGCAGCTCCTGGGTTTGCTGTGCCAACCCGGAACAGGAAGGGGGAGAGTGAAGAAGAGCCGAAGCTTCTTCAATCGACGAACAGGGAATCGCGACGCCGCCGAAATAATCAGGCGGAGGATGTCTCGACGCCGATCTTTCCGATCGAAGGGTGTCGCGGCACTCCTGCACCTTCTGCGTACGCCAGAGACGAAAGAGAGAGGAGAAGGGAAGGCCGGGATCCCGCTTGCGACGTGGACGCCGATTGGCGAGGAGGCAAGCGCCTGGTCTTCGGTTGTCGGGAAAAAGAAGAGGAGGAGGAGGAGGAGGTCGCGCGCTGGGCAACAAGGGCTGGCGCACAGGAAGGAGAAGGGGAAAAGAAGAAAGAAAAAAAAAGAAAAAGAAAAAAGGAAAAGAAAGAAAAATCTTGGGCTTCTTAGACCATTCCGGTTCGATTCGAACCGGTTTGGGAGTCTAATTCTTATGGATTTGGCTCAATTAGCTTGGTTTTCGAAAAAAAATCGAATTGGTTTACGGCGGTCTAGCTTTAGCAATAATAAATACTAGCTGGTGAATCTTAATTGGTGAAATAAAAATTTTATTTTTTAAATGAAAAATACTAGCTGGTGTAATCTTATTGGTTGAAATAAAAATTTTATTTTTTTAAATGAAAATTCTACGAAATTAAATTTTCGGGTCGTTTCAATAGTACAAATAGAATCTATTTAGACTTAATTTAATTTGGGCTTTAGTTTAGGACTTTAAATTCAATTTAGTTTTTTTAAACTCAATTTAGTTTTACTTTAGTTTATTCTATTTTTAATATATTATACAAAAATTATAATCATTAAAAAAAATTTTTGAAAGGATCCTCTTCCTCCTTTTTCCTTTATGATTTTAATAAATTTGAATGGAAAAAAATTAAAATTAATTTATAAATTACAAACAAATTAATGCACGATTTTTTTTTTTTAATGAAAAGTGTTAGAAGTATAAATGGAAAATGGAAAAAAAAAATTTCAAGCAAGTAATTTATTAGCTGTGTAATCAATATATCTTTTCATTTTGCAAGATGGATATTAAAAATAAGATATAAAGAATATATATACAGACATATTTAGAAATTGGATACTTTACCCACTGGAGTAGGGTGGACAATATTTGAAAAAAATAAAAAATCATATGGCATATTCCATTTAATTTTATTCGATTTAGAATTTATTTTATTTTAGTCTATAATAGAAAATAATTTTTTTTTACTCAACTTCTAGAATTCTAAATTAAGTTGTAGGACTGATTTTTTTTTTTTTAAGAAAAAAATTAAGTTTATTGATAACTAAACTGATCAATGTGCAACATAAAACTAACATCCTCCCGTTTCAATTTATTTATTGCAGTTTTCATTAAACAATCTCTCTTTGATGGAAAATAATTTTAGATATGATAAAGATGAATAACTTACCAAGACTATCAAAATATATCTTTAGTTGTAACGAGGGTATTTTAGATCAGTTGTTAATAAAAAAAGAAAAAAAAACACTTTACTTTTTTTATTGATAATAGAAAAAAAAAATTGGTTAATTAGCTTAGTATATAGAGTAGTTTCATATGTCGGAGCTAGGTTGCACGAATACAGGACACGAGATACGGAAAGGTACGGGATATGATAATTCTTAAAAAAAGTAGGACTTCCATACGCTTAAGACACACTACAATAAATAAGTATAATACATTAATTTTCAAATAAATAAACAATCATTTATAATAAATCATAAACGTAAAATAAAAAAATATTTAATTTCTTATTTAAATATAATTAGTTAAATTCTCAAAATTATTATCGTTGTTGAAAAATACATTAATAATGTGTACATTTTTTATGCAGGTTGTACCATACATAACTTTTGCTATTGCATACCTTGATAAAAAGCTTCGCAGAATACTTAAGAAGACACATTTTAGCATTAGAACTTTTCAGCATATCTCAATGAAATACGATTTTATAATACATTTTACGATCATTTTAATATACAATTTTATTATTTTTGAATAATATTATAAAAGATTATTGCATCGCGCGGGTTCTAACGCTTGGATAATAAAAATTTTAAAATTATGATAAAATAAAAAATAAATTAAGAGTTTCTTTAAAATAATTTTTTTAAAACTTCAAACCGAAATTGCCAATTTTAAACCAAAACCGTGAATTTCAATATACAAAAATGAAGATCTAGAACTAACTATAAATATATCATCTAGATTACAATTTGGAATCAAGAACCATTAACCATGATTTTATGTTAATTTTGACCTGTTCAGTTTCAATGCACTCCTACTTTTAATTGTTAAATTTGTCCCTGAATTATACCTAAACTGATTATGAAATCCTAACTTATAAATTCTACCAATATTTTGGTCTCTATTTTAAATGGAAGAACCAAAGTGTTGATAAAATCATAAATTAAAAACCTCATTTTTAGTTTTTAAAAATAGAAGTGCTTATGTAATTTGACAATAATTTAGGAACCAATTTATTTCATTTCCAATTTAAAAAGAAAAGAGGGACATTTCAAGAGTTGTTTGTCGAATCAATTCGGTGCCTCGTAGCATCGTTGTACACTGCAACATATATATATTAGCCATAAGGATACTTTTAGAGCTTATTAATGCCAATTCTCTCAAGGTTAAAGGCAATATAAACAAGCATTGGTGCTAGAGTAAATTAGTGATTTGGCTAGCATCCAAATACCAGTGAGTTTGAAAATTTCCAATATATCAAAAAATAAAACCAAAGCGACAACAAATTAACAGCAAGAATACTATAATGTTATTTTAAAAAAAATAAAATTCATGTCTGAATTGTCAAAGCGTGTAAATATGAGATAAAATCTCAAGCTGCTAAATTAGTTCAAGGGTAAAAAGGTAAACTAGTCCTATATAGGAATTAGCTACACTCTATGCCTACATATCCATGTGTATAGACTACAACAATTTCTAGCAGCCTGGAATGGAAAATTTTGTTGCACCACATTATTACTCAATGGGAACAGCATTCATTCCACGAGGCCTTCAACCAATTTTTTCTGATATTAATAACTTTCTATATTTTCATGGAGATAAAATCAAGGCTTCAAAACATCACACAGGAAATGAATCCTAATGATCAGCAAACTGACCTCCTTTCCTGCCATGAATCCTACTAGTTTGTTTTTTCTCTAATTGCAGCCCAGAAGTGTCCGCATCGTGTCGAGTCACGATTCTGAGAGGATGGGCTTCTGTGTTGAAAACCCACTCGTCTAATGGGATGACTGAAGGCGGTGAGAAAAGAAGATAGAGATACTTAAGTGTCTCTGCAAGGAAAAAGCTTTGCATCATATTGTCTTTGACACCTGTAGTCACCTGAGAGTAACATCATTGAGAAGTTGATTAGCACAATCCACCTTCAACAGTTATCAAACTAGTTTCTTCTCATGACCACAGAGATAAGTCAGATTCATTTAGAATAAAGCAAAAAAAAAAAAAAAAATGCTGATACTTGCAATTAATATGTTCTGAGCCACTCAAGTATTTGGATTCGTCATTCAAAACCTGCAAAATAAATGAAAGGGAAAAGAAGAATAGTGTGCTTATTCCCATTACCAAATTGTACCTCAAGGCTTTCCCGCTTTTTATGGAGAGGAGGATAGGTAGGTAGATAAGAAATTGAGAGCTCAGGTTATGGTAAACATAATGGGCATGGCATGATGATAAAATTTTGGGCTCAACTGCCACAATTATATTAGACTTTGAGAACCAAAATTGAACGATCGAGTTTAAACGGAAAAAAAAAGAAAGACAAATTTGCTACTTTGTGGAACTAAGGATGAAGACGAGACGCCATTAACAGAGTTGATGTGTCAACAGGAAGATAAAAGAGACCTTAAAGAAAGAGAACAAACATAATCAGAGGAATTTGGGAATAGTTGAACTTGGCAGCCTCTTTTAAATAGTTCACTAAAATCTGCAAAATTCTTCTTATTTCTTCGTCATTTTCAGTATAAAGTTTTCAATACATTCCTTGCTCACTCTCAATCTGCAAGTTTCTCTTTTGTCTCCAGCATCGCTGGTAACAGCTATTTATACTTGTACAGATGCTTGCTTCAATCTCTAAGCAATAACCTACTTCCTCTAAAACTTACCTCATACTTGTTTACTTAAAGCTGATTAAATCTATCCCATAAATACTGTCCTAACTTCCTGCTTGGGAAATCTAAGCCACATATTTAAACACTCCTAGGTACATCTTCTAAAAGATAAAAATTATAAAAAGTAAATCAAAAACAGAGCATTTCTAATGTGATAGCAAGTCACAGATTTCATTATCATTACCTCTGTGTCTCTACCATCCTTTACAACTTCAACTCTTACAGATTGCTACTGATAGTTCAACCACACTAGAAATTAAATCATAGTTTTGACATGTCCTCACATCATCAAAACTTCTTACATTACAAACAAGCCTCCAACTGTCATATTACTTTTTCCAACAACTTCTGAAATTAGGAAATATAATCTCCTGATTTATACATATTAATCCAATCTGTATTTCAGCACGAATGCCGAAAAAAAAAAGTTCTAGTACAATAAAATCTGCATATGCACAACAGCAATATTTGTAGGTTCCCCATGAAAATACTTATGCAACTATAAATCATTTGTTATGGTCATTACATTCAAATTGAAAATATTTTTCCAACGGCAATAGTAGCATTCCTTGAACTCCATCTTTCATTTGATGAAATTTTCTAAACTAAAATATTCGATGTAAATTTTCTCTAGGCATGTCCTCAACTAATTCTTAATAAAACTTATCAAATTTATTTCTCAAATTTAAATACTGACTCAGTTATGACCTATAGTCAGATGCGATGAATGTAACTGTTGACAATCTCATTTGGTTTTATTCCTACTGTTCCTTCTTAATGGTTAGCACTTAGCATCTAAAGAGTAGCAGAGGATTATCTAAATTATAAATTATGGTCCTACCTTTTCTTTAATTAGTATATTTTGTAATTTTGGTATTGGATGTCTGTTATCTACTGCTCATTGCACTTATATATATACTAATTCAACCAAATCTCTCTCAGCATGAGACAAGTGGGCTAGTGGCCCCACTGTGACTCAAATCTCTCTCAGCATGAGACAAGTGGGCTAGTGCCCCCACTGTGACTCAAATGCAGTGTGTTTCAAACTACGGTATTTTTGCTAACATGCGTGTATGTACTCTCTCAGCATGAGACAAGTGGGCTAGTGCCCCCACTGTGACTCAAATGCAGTGTGTTTCAAACTACGGTATTTTTGCTAACATGCGTGTATGTATTAATTCAAGTTCTGCAAGTTTTTACTATATTAATGTATGATTTGAAAGTTTAGGTCCAAAATTGCAAGTTATATGATTTTTAGGGAGCTGATGTTTCCCTGCTATTGATGTTAAACCTTTCATCATATGTTGGAACAATAAATTTTTTTGTGCTTAATGCAGGGTAAAACATTTCAAGATGTGTCCTTTGGGTACCATACTTTCGGTTATTGTTGTGAATAAAAAATTTTATAAATTTACTTTTTCAGTACTTGTCCATTCCCCTTCACTAAAATTCTTAGTTTATTTGAGATGTTAGATTAACTTGAACTTCTACTCTTTCTTTAAAAAGTCGATTATTTGGCAACAATGATTAAAAAGAATAACAAAACAAGAAGCAAGCAAAATATAAAGCCAATAGTTATGGGAAGAAGAATATCTCTCATGTAAACCTTATCTCATCGTACACAAATGTAACCAGACAATTAATGTGGTTCAGAGGATTAAGAAAGTGCTTACATCCTTCAGTCCAACGTATCCAGCCTCAACACGTGAGTTCTTTTCAAATGCTTGGAATATATTCCAACCCCACTCCTGATATGTCTTATTGCCAGTGAAACGCCACAGATAGAAGAGTGATTCAATTGTTTCTGGTCTCAATATGTTCCATGATGTACCCACAGTCATGTCCTGAAAACATAATGTGCAAAATGCAATCAGTACATTCATCAATGACAGAAGCATGTCACAATATGGAACACAAAGTATCCACCCACACAAACTCACGTAAAAACAAGACAAAGTGAAGACCATAAAAAGTAAAGTTCCCAACAAACCAAAGTATAAACTCTGATTTTCTTTTTCAAATACTTGCAATCCTCTCCATCTAAATATTCCACACAACAGCAAAATGCAAAACAATCCTCTCAAATTGAAATACCCACATCTATTTAGGCTTCAAACTGGAAATTTTAGTTGACTGACCAAATTGTACAAACTTAGGGTTTGTCACTGCAGTAAAAAAATTGGAAAAATTCACATACTACAAGCATAATTTATCAGGCAAGGTGCCTTAAGCAAGTTATTCATTTTCCTTGCATTTATATTGTTTTTCACTTTTCCATTTTAATCTCCTCCACTTCTTTCTCTATTCGTTTCAGACAATCTCTTTTTCTCACAATTTTGTCCTCACATTTTCTTCCTTATTTCATTTTCAATTTTTTTTTTTTTCATCTTTCTTTATCTAAAAACATATAGTTTTCTTGTTCATTATTTAATTATTCAGTAACTTAGCTAGAGCTCTTATTAGTTATTTATCACATCTTTCCTACATATTGCTTCCTTTGGTTCTACGTTTTCTTCTCTCTTAAGCCTCTAAAAGGCACATAGAATAAGCAAAGTTGGGCCATCTTGTAATTAACAGTCAAGAACTACCTGTTTGGAAATAAAATTACCTAGAGATCCCGATCATATAAATCCTATCATATTCGTGTTTTGTGAAAAAATTACAAATTCGGTAGACAGACGAGAATAGCACTTAATTTGAGGTGATAAAAATGCAAAAAGTCCTCATCATGTTAGGGAAGTGATGGAGCAATAAATGGAAAATGAAAAGCAAGATGAGGTGAATCACCACAAATTGCTTGATTTTGATAATATTATTCAAGTTGAAGGCAATCTTGAGCAGGTATTAACAGGTTGATGCACTATGGCTAAAAACTCTATTGCCATGCCCCTCGAGTGAAGTTTCTAGTATGCTTTATATTGTATTAAATTTCAAGTAAGACATTTGAAATTAAAAAGAAAAACCAACTCATGCTTCTAATCATAGACCCCCCAAAACAAGAAATTTAGAGTTGGCGATGGGGTTGCAAGATATCCCTTTAGTTCCCCGTAGTTTCATCACTGGATGAAAGTAATAAATGGTTGAGTGATAAAGTAAGTACAATAGATCAGGATGCTAAGGAAATGTCACTCGTTAGTAGTGGTGGTGACAATAGCTTGAAACAAAGAGGTGGAAAAAGCAACTAGCATTGGAGAAACAAGTAGAAATAGGCGAAACCAAGCCAAACCAATCAAGTTAATCAAGTCAGATGCTTGTTCAAACTTTTCAATTTAACAATCACAATATGTAAATCTTGAGGTTCATTTGGTTGAAACAGGTATAAGAAATTGAGATTATCACTCTAGTAGTGAAGATGAAGGTGTTGAGAATTGGAGTGGGACTTCTGATGAAGACTTTAGAATATTGCAGAGTATTCATCTTATTATGGTTTTTTGAGGTGGTCCTTAAGATTGTTATCTTATGCACATAAAGTTGTCTTTTGCATCTTTTTTTGGAACAAAGGAAATAGAAATGTAAAAGTTCATTTATAAACTAATTCCAAATAGAATACATTTACAAATAAATTCTCATCTTTTGCATGAAATAACATAAACTATGAAATTCAACAGACTCTCCTATTGACGCAAATCAAAGACTACAAGCAAGAGCGGCTTAGGTAGATATCAAATATTAGTTGGAAGATTGATCCACCTCTCACACACTAGCCAGGTATAGCATATATTGTTAATCTAGTAAGTTGATCTTATGCATGGTCCCTGGGAATCTCACTTAGAAGTTGTCTTCCGTATCTTGTGGTACTTGAAAGCTGCACCTAAAAAAAGGCTTATTTTCTCAAAACATGGTCATCAACAAATTAAAGGTTTCGTGGATATAGATCGGGCTGAATCACTTGATGATGGGAGGACAAAATTAGGACATTGCACTTTTGTTGGAAGGAAACCTCATTCCATGGAGAAGTAAGAAACAGAATGTGGTGGCAAGATCAATTGCAGAAGTAGAATCCAAAGCTATGGCACAAGGCATTTGTGAACTACTATGGTTGCAAACTGATGAAAGATTTAAAATTGTTAGATTCATATGATTTATCCCTATTCTGTAATAACAATTCTGCAATCAAATAGTCCACAATCCAGCTTAGCATGATCGGACTAAACATATAGAAATTGACCTACACTTTATAAAGGAGGAAATAATGAGTAACTCCTTAAGTGTTTCACATGCAACTCCAAGAGAGTAGCTAACTGATGTATTTACTAAGGGATTACGCACAGATCTTTTCATAGTCTTGTTTACAAGTTAGGATGTCTAATATCCATGGACCAACTTGAGGGGGAGCGTTGAATCCCTGTAATTATTGAGAATCCTTGATTCTTAGGGATTATTTCCTACTTTGCATAGTTGTATAGCTGAATATTTAGGACTAATTATTATATATAAATGGTGCTATTGTATACCCGTATATACATAAGAAATACAGAATTTTCCCTCTCAAATATGTGTTTCATCAACTAACCTCGCCAGAGTGGAAAAAATAATTCTCTCCAGCCAATTTAGTTGGTGTTGATTGGTAGAAATTGTAGCAAGTCCAAGCAAGCTGCACAAAGGGGGAAAAAAGGAAAATCAAACCCACATAGTAAGAAACATAGGAACATGCCAAAATAATTAGTTGCAGCATATCCAAGTCAATGTCGTCAAGGGAAAAGAAAAAAAGAAAGAAGTGAAATTAAATTTCCCATCATTTCAGATGTCTCATTAGAAGCAAAGGGTATTAGACTTATCTGTTCCATTAAACCTTAGATATAGTTCTATTTGTTGGAATATTAAGGATACAATAAGCAATTAAAGTTTCATTAATATAGTTCTATTTAGTTCTATTTGTTGGAATATTAAGGATACACTAAGCAATTAAAGTTTCATTAAACTTCTCATTTCTTTCCATTTCCTCCCAGAATGGAAGGCAACAAAAAGTTGCTATAAAGGCATACTAGAAGTGTAACTTCCTTCTTTTCACTTCCCTTCCCTTCCCCACATGTTTTAGCAGCCAAACAACAAAAGGAAATAAAATTTATCTTCAATTCCCTCCCTTGCCCTCAAACTATTATATTTAGAACTTAAACTTACGGTTAAAAATTTGATATTCCATAGAATAGTGATTCAACAAAGAATTAGATGATATATTGCCAAGATCAAACATGACTCATGGTCAAAAAGAATTAGATGAAATATCGCCAAGATCAAACATGACTCATAGATTTCAAACCTCAGATGAAAACAAATCACTACTGAACATAACAAATATCGTTTTAATAATTAGCAACATAGCAATGGTCATTCTAACACTCAGCTTTAAAAACAATAAGAATACCTCCTTTGCAAGCGAAAGAAATTTCTCGGAGTCAGCAGGCCCATAACCAGAAGATCCTAAAGCTAGCATTCCTGGAGCAAAGCATGCTAATTCATCCATCTGCACAAATAAAAAAAGAAACAAGCATCGAGAACATTAAACATTATGCTTTTCCTTGACAAGCACAAGGAAATTAGGAAAAAAAAAAAAATTAGGTTAAAGTCCATCTAATAGGATTCCATTTAGAGTAAACAAAATTAGAAGTGTAGAATTAATTTATCAACAATTCTCATGTTTGAAATGATATACTCAAAATTTGGAATTTAATTGAATTACGTACTTTTATGTTTGGAACCAAGCTAGAATTTAATTCTTTTTGTCATTATTCCCTAAAATAGCCTTCATGTAGCAATCTTGTTAGAAAAGATAACACAACTAAAAGAACCCATTCGTTACAAAGTAGTAATTAAACTAGTACATAAAACTACTGAATGATCAAATTTAGCAGCTAAGACCCGAGTTTATAAGAGGTGCATGCCTGTTAAGGAAGCATAGTGGTGACAAGTCAACCTAAACCTTAGCACTTATAGATGTCGTTTTGTTATTGTTTTAGTTTTTGGGTTTTTGCTTATTTTTATAGAGAAACAAAAAACCAAAACATGTTTGTTTCAGAAGTGGCTATATTTATTTTATAACTTTTTTTAAAACTAAAAAAAACAAAGAACATATAAAACCACGACTTCTGGTTTATATGATTTTATTTCTTTTATGCTAGTAGTACTAGATACACTTTCTTTTCTCTCCTCTCCCTCTCACCCTCACACAACTTTGTGAACTTTAAATATTTATATCCATTATGATCATAAATTACAGTAATTCATATCAGATTGCGATGATTTATTTTATTCTACTCTTTAGTTTTGTTTACAAAGCTTATAGTTAATAAACTTAATATTGTATTTGGCCAAAAGTCTCCTCCTTACCGTTTTTCAATTATCAAAGCAATTATCACATTGCGAGGTTGAGGTGATATGAACACTCTCTGAGAAAGATTCGCTTGTTGCCAAAAAAGAGCCTCTCATATTGCAAGGTCTACAGCTAATGGTTTTATTCCCCGTGATGTCTCTATCTGTTCAATACACTACTTGATGGAACTGCTCTTCTTTGATCCTTGCTGTTCGAATAACTAAAAAAAGGTAATAGATAGAGCAAGTTGAGGAGACTATATAGTACATGATTACAATCCATATGAATTTCAGTGGAAAACTGGGTGGGTTTTAATCAGAGTTCTTATGAAAGAAGAGTTCTTGTTAATTGAAAAATGACTCTAACATTTGCTTTTGAAATGAAAATCACTTTGATCTAATTAATTGTGGACTTTTGAACTCTTGACCATTAGTATGTTGGATGGTATTTGTGAATGACTATAATGTTGTATAATTTATTTACTTATTATTTTGTCTTTTAATTTTGAATTTACCTGATGAATGAATAAAAAACAGTTCATACAGAAAAAAAAAAAAAAAAAAAAAAAAAGTTTCATACAGAAAAAAAAAAAAAAAAAAAAAAAAGAAGACAGAAATTTAAAAACAAAAGATCAAAATCAAAAAAAAAGGGTCTTTTTTTCCTAAAAACAAAAACGCTATTAACAAACTGCACTCCTTTTAAATTCATGGTTTTATGTTGATGTTTCAGTTTTATTTGGCGTGTATATTCAGTTGTGAGATGGTGTCATTTAAGCCCCTAAGTGTTCTAGGTAGTGGATAGTAAGGCTTGTTTCCATGTAAACTGATTGAATATTAAAGAAACAACAAATAAAATGATAAGTGAGAAAACTGAGAGTAAAAAAAAAAAAAAAAAAAAAAAAAAAGAAGACAGAATTTTAAAAACAAAAGATCAAAAATCAAAAAAAGTCTTTTTTTTTCTAAAAACAAAAAACCTATTAACAAACTGCTCCTTTTAATTCATGTTTATGTTGATGTTTCAGTTTTATTTGGCGTGTATATTCAGTTGTGAGATGGTGTCATTTAAGCCCCTAGTGTTCTAGGTAGTGGATAGTTAGCTTGTTTCATGTAAACTGATGAATATTTAAAAGAAACAACAATAAATGATAAGTGAGAACTGAGAAGTATTTCCTAAATTTCTTGTTCTGTTGATTCTTTTTATTATTATATTTAATTATGTTTCTTTTCTCTTTTATTAATGTAATTATGGGTTCCTTCCGTTGTTTAATGTCATTTAGGTTACTTGTCATTAAGTCATTTATTTATGTTACTGATGCGACCTAGTATAATTAGCTTTGTGGTAGACAAACTATTTCCTACACTCGGCAGTTTGTTTGCAATTCTACCTTGTTTGAAAAATTTAAGCAATTATATCCAATTTGAATGGCTGTTTGAAATTATATCGTACTGATCCAAAATTGAAAGAATAATAATAACATTGTTAATATATTCTTAATATGAATCAATAAATTTCTTTATTTTTGATGTTCTCTCTGTCTCTCTCTCCTTCCACATCCATGATCTTTTTTTCTCTCTCCCCTCACCATTTTAACCCCCCAATGCATCAATTAATAGAAACCCATTGTTAATCATTGCCCAATATTTCTTCAAGCTTCAATTTGAATTATACAAATAAAAGCCAAAATCAATAATCCAACAAGCGAATTCCATCAAAATTGCACAAATATACCTCAATAATTCCCTAGTTGCCATTATGGCCATCAACACCAGAAATACACTCATCATTCCAATATTCTTGATCTATTTTGAATCTTCAATTGTCCTTGGCAATTTCAGTATTTTTTATGGTTCGTATTATTTTGTCCATGAGAGAGAGAGAGAGAGAAAGAGAGATATTGGGTTAGTGAAGGTGGAGAGTAGAGGGGGACAAAAAAGAAATTTAACATTTTTGTCATCTTAAAAATATAATAAAAAGTCATTATTTTCTTCAATTTTGGACTGATACGATCTAATTGCAAATAACCTTTCAAAATGCAATATGATAAATAAAATTTCTAAAAGGGTACTTTGATCCCTATGGTTTGGTGAAATCAACTACTTAGCCCCTGCCTTTTGAAAAATACATGAATGCACCCCCATGGTCTGTTCCCATTGGACTATTAAGTCCTTTCGTCCAAGGTTTATACTTTTTTCTGTTAAAAGCACAGTGAGAAGACAAAAATACACTTTAATATAATAAAATTTAATAATATAAACCAACATCTTAGTTTTGATGTAATCTTTTTGTGTTCAGAATTTTGGGGACATAGGTTTGTATAGGATTTCATTGCGATTAATTTTTTTTGAATTTCTATATGAGAGAGCGGATTTTAGCAGAAAGTACACAATAGAAATAAGGGTTTTTTGGGCTTTTTATGAGGGATTTTGTGGCAAAAAGTATAAATTTTGGACTGAAGGACTTAGAAGTCCAATGTGAGCAAACCACATGTACACATTCTGTATTTTTTCAAAAATTTGGGACAAAGTGGTCAATTTCACCAAAATACAGGGACCAAATAGTAATTTAAATAAGGTAGAATTGCAAAAAGTCACAAAATTTACGAAAAAATGACCCATTAGGCCTATTTAATTTAGTATTAGCTATCAAGTTTCTTTTGTTATTTAATCTGCTTAGGTTAGCTGTCATTAAGTCTTTTATTGATGTTACTTCTGTGACCTAGTATATGAGAGGTTTTACTTAAACCTAATATATTTGTTTTATTCCAACTACGCTCAATCTCATTCAACCTAATTATTGAAATATTATTACTTTAACAATTTAGCTCCATAATAAAGATCATAAGGTTCTCTCCAAAGGAGCCTTGCACTAGCAAACCGTAGGTCACAAGGGTAGGCAACCCAACAAATTTTGGTTTCACCATGGATCGAAGCCAAATGATATCACAAATATGGATTATAACAACTTGCTATAATACAAATGGTTATTGCAGATTCAACAGATATTCATAAATAATTTCAGGCTTTCATGAAAAGATGCATCAAGAAGACAAGGGAAAGGACAGAACAGAATGTGAGCAAGATACAGTGGCTTCTGTTGCCTTTAAGATTGGGGAAAAAATTAGACACAGTTTAAGGGCCTTGCCAAGGGTGGGGAGTTACCATGCTGCCACTTGTAGTGTTAATCGAGAATAAACAGAAACAACGGTTGGAGAGGGAAATGTAGAAACTGAAAATCACAGACTTTACTCATCAAAGCCAATTTTTTTTTTTTTTTTTGACTTGGGGGGATTGATTTAAGAGCATATATGTCTTATTTTGTTGAGATTCTAGGCTTTTAATAGATGAGCCCTTAGCAACCATAGGTTGCACTAGCTGAAACACCAGGAAATTTAGGCTTCAAGCAAACCAAGATCGAGATTTCATTGTGGACTGGTGCCAAACTAGATCAAGAACAGGACTGTAACACAATATTGTAAATTTATAATTAATATTTGTTTCCCAAATCTAACAAAAAAAATGATTGGGAGATCAAGAATCACATAATATATATATATATATATATATAGAGAGAGAGAGAGAGGAGAATGAGACGGTATCAGCAACTTTTACCATAAAATTTGTGTAGTTAGTTTTGTTGACTTCATTTGAAAATACCACTTATTATGTTCAATTAATTTCATTGCCACAGAATTGAAATTTTAACACCGAAGAGAACACTTTTTTTTTTGTTTCAAATATGAAATATGAAACTCGAAATGAATTCCACAATATTCATTTGCTCCAAACAAGCAGTAATATGTTATTAACTAGAACAATAAAAGCCAAAACTTACCTTGTCAGCCAGTGTCTCTCCACTCTTCTCACAAATGTATGTGAAAGATGATGGTGTGGTTTTCCTAACTAAGCTCAATAGGCCTTTCATCGATTTCTCCCACATTTCTCTGCTTGCAAGATCCACAAGTTAGATGTTAGGTGTTCAAAAAAAAAGTTTACTAAAATAGTACTTAGATTTAAACTAAGAAACATGGTAAGTCTGAATAAGAGAGAGCAGCATCCAAGTGTCGGGTTAAAATGGAAGCACAAGTAATTAAATTTAATTCCTCATAACTGAATGCAATTTCATATTTGGCGTACAAGAAATTAAATGTGATTTTGACCACCTATACCATCCATCTCAAGGAGTCCATGAGAAATGTTGCTGTATTTTACAATCATTTTCTTCCAATTTACCATTGCATTAAGGAAATAATTGATGAATACAGTTAAGTTAATATTCAAAATTTAATTCGGCCAAATACACAAATTCACCCCCTGTACTTGTAAAGAAAAACCTTATGGCACTAATACTTGACCTATTGAACACTTCAACTTGTAAAATTAGATCAATTAAACACTTATTGGATAGTTTAACAATGTGAAAATTATTATTCCAAAACTGTATTAACCACGTATCAAATTAATATTCTATATATGAAAGCCAAAAAATCCAAAAAGTTATTGTTGCTGGTGTGAAAAAGTATCAATGTTACCAAAATCTATAACTGCAAAGCCATGATAAGTTTCCAAAAAAGTCACAAGGTTTTTCGTGACAATTACATGGGTAAATTTATGTATTTAGTCAATTTAATTTCATGGGACAGTTTTCTTTCCATAAAGCATTTTTTGGCCCACATCAGTTCTGATGCCACAAAATTAAAAATTCAGGAAGGTTTATTTCTCAACTTTCAAAGTAATAAATTAACTATGAAATTATCAATTACTCGAGGGAAAATGGAAATTCCAAAACCGGGGAGGTTAAATCTAAAATGAGAAAATACAATAATTATCATAAATTATAGAACGTTTGTTTTATCTAATTGACAGCTTATTGGACCTTCAACTTATTTGGTCAGACAACAATGTTAAACCAATAAGTTGTTTATTTGAATTTGCAAATCGAATTTTGTTGAATGAAAATGCTAAGCTACTTATTTGAATTTGCGAGCCATTTTTTTAGAACCGATTCAATCAGCTATATAATTGATTGGATAAGAAGACGAAATTACCCCTACAATTATAAATGACAACATATACTACCTATTCATTCAAAAATCAGCTCTTTATACCACTTCTTAGTCATTCAACTCAATAAATTGTTAATTCAGCCCAAACAAACATCTTAGTTTGCATATGACATAAGAGAAAGATAGGTGGAAGGAAAGGAAAAGAAAGGCAATTGACATGCATTCAACTCAAATATTGTCCACATACTTTCTCAATTTCCTTTCCTTCCATTTCTTCTTGCTTATCTTAACACGTACAAAGCCTTGGAGATTTTCAAACAGACACCAAAATTTCACATTGTTACAAATATCATTCCTCAACTTTACAGTCTGTTACCATTAAATATTTCATCATAAAACTTTAAATTTCCTTACTTTAATTTCTCTTACATGATTTTTTTGTTTCACAAAATTAACTTTGGGTGTTTCCCATAAAATACATATGAACTGTATGATGATGACAAATTTTAGATCCAAAGTAATTTCTTTCGGCTATATTTGATATAAATGAGTTTCACAAAATTTTCAAGAATTCATTTTAAATTTCATATTTTTATATTCGTTATGAACAGCAATTTCATGGAATTCATCAACAACTAAACTAAATTCTATTATTCCTAAACGAATTCTATATTTTCAATTAATTTATACCAAACACAGCCTTAACTTCAATTCAAAAGGCAATAGGTATTGTTAAACAAAAAAACAAAAGATAAAAGGAAATTAATTATTTATTGTAAAGAAAAAGGATAAATAGAAAATAAACAATGATGGCAAAGTTATAAAAGAAAAAATAAAAAAATGACTGAGACTTATAGATAAAATAAAAGATAAGAGAAGGGTAATTCACTATTCAATATGAATAGTAACACCCTTACCTTCTTTATATACATAATTGGCCAAATACATAATTCAACCTTGTAGTTTTTGCAAAAAATCTTATGGCAATCCAAACTTTGCAAGGAACCTATTTTGCCCCCTAAAGTTACGAATTTTAGTAATATTGCACCCCTCTTCGCACTAGCAACAATAATGTTAGGGTTCTTGACTTTTATATGCAAAATATAAATTCATGTGCGGTTACTTTTGAATCAATATATTTTCACGTTTTTCAACTATCCCATAAATATTTAATCAATCTAATTTTACAAGTTGAAACATTCATTAGAATAAATTTTTCAAGTTAAAGTGTTTGAAAATGTAATTTTATAAGTTAAAAATATTCAACGGGTCAAAGTAAAAGTTGACAGTGCCACAAAGGTTATTTTGCAAAAAGTAAAGTTAATTTATGCATTTGGCCATATATATATAGTATGTATGTATATATATACACACACGCAAAATATTCTCATACTTTGTTCTTTCACTTTATAAGGAAAAAACTAATAAAATTAATTACAAAGCTTCTTTTATGGCAGAAAAGTAAAGCTTGTTACTCATAAAATGTCATTGTTGCTATTCCACAATTTTTTTTCCACTAGTCACTCTTTTTTAAGAAAAAGAAGCAAATTGTGAAAATCATTAAAAAGAAATTGACAACTTAATTATAATTATTTAATTAAATGATAATATGCCAGTAGAAAAAAAAAAAATGAACATATTTTATTGAATGTTTAACCGTATAACCTCGTAGCACAATTATGATATTAACATGTTATCCAAGTTTCTCATATAGAATGAAAACAGTTGTTTCAAAATATAGAAAAACTTAGAAGTTATATTTTACCAATAAACAGACGCCTAATATTAGTAAACATCCAATTCAACCTGTCAAGGAAAACCACCTCGATACAGAATATTTCATTGGTCAGATCAATTGGGGGATAATATGTATCCACTAAATTTAAGAGTGCTATGTATAGCATAAGGGAAGCCAAAAAAAAAGAAGGTAAGCATATCAATGAAATGTCTCACCTATAGTGTCTCACGGATGAAGTTTTGTTTCCTTGAATCCAAACTTTGAGCAAATACTCATAAAAGCTGCGATTAAATTTTCAAGTTAATCACAATCTTAATAGATTTGCAGCTCATCTAGTCAAGTAAGAACATGCTTAAATTTTATCTATATCTTTAAAATGGTCAATACCTGTCACCCATGGCACCAAAAGTTATGGTTGAGTATGACCCAGTTCCAGTATCAGGACTAATATAGATTGGAAGCAAACCATCAGCAGGAAAGGTTTTATTGATCTCAGTTATAACCTTCTCCACCTAAAAAATAAACTTCCAAGGCAACTGATTAATTGTAACTTTACAAGTAAATTAACTAGCAAAATTGTTTCTTTTGTCAGAAAAGTAAACCACTCATTAACATCGCAACAAAGAGAAAATGAACTTTGTGGAATGCAGATATTGGAATGAACCAAGTCAACAAAAAGAATGACAACAACCAGATGCATGTATAGACAATAGAGGAACACACCTTCAGCTGATACTTTGGGTCTCCCGTCCTTTGGGAAAGAGCAATAAATTCAAGTTGTTCTGTGCCAGAATCTGCAAGGATACTATCGCCCTAGAACCAAGAACAAAAACATGTGATTATTTCCATGAATGTGCTAACTACTCATGAATATTTGACAATCATCTCAAACTATCTCTCAATCCAGCTAAAAAATCTTTAAGGGCGCCTATAATAACATTTGGACAATGTATTAGGCACACTTATCCAATGGTTGGAAATGCCAAAAATGTCAACAAGTTTATCTTCAATTTCTGATACATTTTAGAGCTATCATGAAACATCTGAGAATTATCAGCATCGGATGATATTTTATGTTTTGTCCAGTGGAATTACTGATGCTACACAGGTTCTCAGAATTGAGAACCACCATTATCCATTGATGGATGTTTAAAGCAGAAGTGGGTGAAAAGTTTGAAAGAATGAAGAATAAGATTCATAAACAACTATAAAAGATGTTAATGATATTCACCAGTCAACTACTTACACCAGTCCATCCAGGGTTATGTGCATTGCCGTGCACCAAGTTAATGATGTTATAAGGGATCCCAGTCTGCGTATTCCATGCAGGCAGCAATCTATCCGCGATGTCTTTGGCCTTCTCCAGGAAAACTTTGTCCCCTGAAAGATCGTACGCACTAAGTAGTCCACCAACAACTCTGGATTCCAATTTTAAACGACAAAATATAAGCAAAATAATTAGCAGCTCGTACTGAAATAATCTAAAGTACCATCAATATAAGCCATTGCTCAAAATCATTGTATGATAAGTTAAACAAACTACATATTAAACCTGGTTATGCAACCTTATGGTTGTCTCAAAGACACTAGCATCATAATCCTTGTTAAAGTCCAATGAATTTGCAACCCACCTGCATAGAATGGCAGTTACATCAACAAGTATCCAATTGAAAATATCCAGAGGCATTGTAACGACACGTTGTAACACATTGACCAGTAATAGAAGAAATATGCACAAGAGAATTTAATAATAAACCAAAACTAGAGTTAGGCAGCTAAATCAACAAGAGAAGGCCAATAAATAAATTTGGAAGTAGGGGTAGTAGATGGGTTGGTAGGCTGAAAATGTGTTGGGTAAGAATTAAGCTTCGTACCCATTTATAAACTATTTAGTATTTACATGGATACCCATACCCACTTGACCCACATAAACTATTCACCCACTAGTTCTACCACCACAACACCACCACCACCACCATGCACCACCATACCACTGCCACCACTGCACCTCCACCATCACCTATAAAAAGCACACATCTACAAGTCCATCCCTTCTATAAATATATTCACATTGAACAACCTTGTTGGTTCTATGCCTAAGCCAATTAATCACTTGCCAGTAAGACCTATGATAGTAATTAAATGCTTCTTGAAACTTTACTAATGCATCATTGTGATCAAGTTTGCAAAACAAAAACATTTATATTTGCCTCTATAGCAACGACCAATTTTACAAAGAACACACTGGTAAGTGCTAAGGTTATAAACTGGTGGGCCATAAGACAGATCACAGCTCATCTACATGAAACTAAATTTGCACCAACACTTCTACAGAAATTGGCTATTAATTCTAATACTAAAAATTTCAAAAACATCCTTTATTTGATCATGTTTTTGGTTATGTGATAAATGATTAGTCTGGTTTAAAAAACAAATTCCACTATCTTTGGATTTTATTTAATTTGATTCTCTCGAAGATATGTGAGAAGGTAGAGGGATAATTAGATATTATACCTTTAATTGTCAATTTTTAAATAGTTATATTTAATCAGCATATCAAATTGCGATCTTAGGTCAACGTGGTACCCTCCTTTCATACTGTGAATTTAGCAGAAGAAAATAAAATTCTAACTATATTTTTGCAAAAATACAAAAAGCACAAAGTTAAGTTCATTCTTAATTAATTGGTATTGTTTCTCCATGCATATCCATTAGTTCTATGTTTATAGTAGCGGCCTTATAAAACACAGAATGTCAACATTTACTTTAGCAAAAATTTGCATTGAATCTAAAATAGTAAAGACTCAAAAAGTACAACACCTAATTATTCATCAAAAATTATTTGAGGTAATATATTAAAAAACATGAAGTTGGAAAATATAGAGAACAACATGAGCAAGATTAGAAACAGGAAGTGATCTCACAGCTACCCTGGTGGTGGTGGTGGTGAGTTGGTGATGTGGTGGTTCTAGTGATGATGGTGAGTTACTGGTGATGGATAACTATACACAACCTTTCCCATCCATATATTAATGGATTAGTTGGTTCACAATCGATTTAACACCTATTTAAAAATACAAGTGAACCATTTGTCATCCACATATCCATTTATAAAAGGAGGGTATGGGTGGGTAAATGGGTACAGGTCAATTTTGCTAACCCTAATTGGGAGAAATTAAAGTTGGTTTAATTGAGATTTGAGAACAGAACAAATCTCAATCTATTCACAAAAATCTTATTAAATTTCACAAACATAAGAAAGAAAGTTCCAGACTTCAATATCCACAAATTGAATCCTAACAGAATTTATATTCTTTGTAGCAGCCACAAACATGCTCATGGCTACACATTGAAAAGTGAAGGCCTTTGCGTCATAATGCAATATGACAGGCCACTGTAGAGCAATTTTTTCTCTTTTCATTTAGGAGCAACTGCTCCGCTGAAACTTAATAAATGCAAAAATAAAAAAGAACAAGAAATGCACAAATTAAAAGGCTTTGACTTAAAAAGAATAATCTATATTCGCTATTTATGAGTCAAGGTCAAAGTCAAAAAAAAAAAAAAAAAAAAAAAAATCCACAAATTGAATCCTAACAGAATTTATATTCTTTGTAGCAGCGCACAACATGCTCATGGCTACACATTGAAAAGTGAAGGCCTTTGCGTCATAATGCAATATGACAGGCCACTGTAGAGCAATTTTTTCTCTTTTCATTTAGGAGCAACTGCTCCGCTTGAAACTTATAAATGCAAAAATAAAAAAGAACAAGAAATGGCACAAATTAAAAGGCTTTACTTAAAAAGAATAATCATATTTCGCTATTTATTGGAGTCAAGGTCCAAAGTCAAAAAAAAAAAAATAAAAAAAAAATCTCACATCAACCATTACCCGTTAGCAATCATATCATGTAAGAAGATCTCACAATTATTAAAATGAAATGGATGGAGTAGAAAAAAGAAAAAAAAAAAAAAAAAAAAAAAAAAAAAAATCTCACATCAACCATTACCCGTTAGCATCATATCATTAGAAGAAATCTCACAATTATAAAATGAATGGATGAGTAGAAAAAAGAAAATTAAGTGTTGTTGTTTTTAATTCACATTTTGAAAAGAAAACCTTATAAAGCTTGATCATGGTCCTGTGAGCTAGGAATGAGCTTTTGTAAAGCACAACTGATTTCGATCTTTTAAATTAGGAGAGATTTAGGTGTTTAAAAAGAGAGGCACAAAATCATGTAAAAAGCATAAAACCATTGATGTTTGATGCTCGGCATAATAGGTAATGGCAGTCAATAGACTTGGCACACTAACTTGTATTCAATGAATAATCAATGTTACAAAAATATAGGTAATTCTACATGCATGCACAAACACACAGTATGTCAGTAAACCTGGCATACTAACTTATATTCAATGAATTATTAGCAAAATGATATACCTCATATTGAATTGTTACTTATCAACAGCATGGAACATTCCCATCCAGAAGCATGTAGTCATGTCCAAATCAACAGCCACAATGTATTTCAGCTAAATGTATTTCATTAGCTGCTTGTGTGTAAGTCCACAAGCATATGTAAGGGCAAGTATCTAGTACACTGGCAACAGCAACAGGTGGTAACAATAAAGTTTGCAACCTTGAGTTCTGAGAATATTCATTTCATGCATGGTTGTTCAAGGGTAAGAATGTCAATAGAGTTCCCTTTCCTAGAACTTAAACTTCTGCAGGATTGTAATTGCATAAAGACCCTCTTATATACATATTTTCAGACAATTAATTACCCAATTATGATCAAAAGATGCTATAATCTTATATTGCTCTCCTCTTTTTACATCTCTGGTAAGGCACATCACTTTCATCAAATCTGAAAGGTTACTATAATAGCTACCTAGAAGTTGCTATTAAAAAAATAAAAAAAAAGGAAATTCCAAACATGAAACAGTTGCTTCATAATTTTAAATCTCTTGCAAACCATAATTCAGTAACATAAATCATTTCTATCAGTCTAAGAAAAATGGGGAATGCATAAAAGTGTAAAAAGATATAAAGAACTAAAAGGAAATTAGGGCCAGACTTGGAAATCAAAAGCACATATAATACAAAACGAAACTCACTCTCTGGCTCTTTGGAATTGCTCATCCAGACCCATTATAAATAAGGTGTCAAGAGAGTCAACTAGAGTTGCTCCAAGACCACCAAAACTATCGACGCCATTCTTTGACTGTGGCTGATAAGCAAAAAAAAATAAAAAATAAAAACATTAATATGATACCTCACAGCTTCTAAAATAAAATAACAATTCATGACAAGACAATCCCGGAAAATTAAGTACAAAATCCTTGGAAAAACAATATTATTTGTTATATTGTAACATAATACTGAGTTTAAAGTTAATTGTTAATAGAAAAGACAGGATTTTGAAAGGATAAAACTTGGAATCATTTGTAGGGTTTCTTTAGCAGAGTAAACAATCAAATCATAAATGACATGCACGTGTATGAACCTGTTCCATCCAACGAGCCACTGGCATTCTTGTGTAACTCATGCACATATTTACCTTTAACATTATCCATAATATTATATGCTAATCTAATCTATGAGACTAAGTAATTATCATTTTAAACCTTCTGGCATTAATAATTTCCCATTAAATACGTTTTATTCACCAGTAAGCTTTCCTAGGAAGGCTTCAAACATTGCTAAAGTCAACTGAATTTTTAAATTTTATCTTCCATTAGGGAGTAACTTCAATTGACAGAAAAAGGAAAGGTTAACTGTAAATTAGATCAGACAGATACCGATGGCATCACCAAGGGATAACTCATCAATTAATACACAACTAGGTTGCAGGAAAGCTTAAAGTGCTGCAAGTACTTGTCAAACAATCAGCAATGCTCAAGTTGGCATAAGAAATCCACATTGTCCATGATGTTTAAATTATTTATTGTGAATGGACAAAAGCAAGAATAAATTGAACCAATAAATTAGAAAAAATTTACATACCTGAAGTTCATCATGGCCCCATGCATACGTCTCATACGAACTCCACGCATGAATCATAGCTTCTTTTACTTTCTCTCTCCGTTGAATGTCAATTGGATCGTCAGGAACAGCCTTTTGGGAAGGCTTGTTAGATTTATTACTAATCACTTTAATTGCATCTCCATGAATATTCTTTAACTCTTCTAGCTGCAAGAAATATAAAAACTAGCACCACTGATCCAAAAAATTTATTTTTCACTTCTAAGCAAAGATATGCGGATCCAGCACAAAAAGAAAGGTACTATTTTAGACTATTTAGCAGCAGTTCTCCGTTGGTTTGGATGCAAAAAATTAGCAACAATTCATGTGATCATCTAGTGTTTGTAAAAGAGCAGGTGAAACCCAACAAAAGCACAGGTTTCGGAGACTGCTTCCCAGGAAAAGCATTTTGGGGAAATTTTAAAGATATCAACATACTCAAATAGGCTTTTTTTTTTTCTTTTACTTACATTGGAAATTTATTCTCAAAGGTTCAACAGAAAGGAATTTAAACATAAATTATCATAATTTACCACCTAAATTTAAGAAAGGTGAATGATACATAGGCATCACAAAGGTCCCATTGGCATCACACTTGACTTTGAAATGTGTCACAATCCAAAGAAGTATGCTTACCGGAAACTGTCACCAATTTCTGTTGATTGGCTGTATGTCAATAAACTGTGATTAGCTTAGTAGAATGGATGTTGCATTGAATTATATATCTTGTTCCTATGCTTGCAGATGGCATGTCAAATGGTGTGGAATGCCTTAGACTACCATGAGAAATGAATGAAGGCAAGCTGGTCTAATGCATGAGCTCACCAGGCCTAAGGTGTTGTTACTAACCAACTGGTTTGATGCATGGGCTCACCAGGCTAGATGTGGATGATTTAAGTGAGATGGTTGATGCATGTGTTTCTGCCATTTGCTCCTACCATAGTTGGGATGAAAGAGCCAACATTCAGGGCCAATTCCTCAAGGAATAGGTTTTGCATTTCCACTTCCATCGTAATTTCATACTATGTGATTTTTGATGATTTGACGTTTGTTTGATTGAATTATGAAGATGAGACTTGTACGTTCCATTTGAATGAATGCATGTACAAGATTATGTATTGTTCAACATCATACCACTGAATTGAGATGCAAATCCTTGTCTCACCATTTTTGTAGGTTACAAGTTTCAAACTCGGTGACCAATTAGTAAAAGTCTACCTTACTTTCTCCTACAACAAGGATCTGTGTTTATGTTTAAATGAACTTATTTCATCTAATAAGAAAAAATAATGCAATTACAATTAGTAGTATGTTTGAATGATGTATGTTCATGGGTTGGGTCAATCCCCACTCTATATATCCTATGCATTAAACAAAACCTTGTACAAGAGTAAGTTAGTCTCCCAAATACTTTTATGAGTGAGCAAGACGTCTTCGAAAGTTAATGTGAGTTCTTGGGATATGTTTGATGGATAGATTCATCATTAGTGTATGGATGGTATTATATGTGTATGTGTTAGTAGTTTTATGCTTAGTACAAGTCCTGGAGGTCTGAAGCCTTATCATTCTCTAGCACAGGTCATGAGCCCCCAGAATTAGGTGTTGACATCAGTATTGCTCAAACATACAAACATTGCTTGGAAAAACAAAGGTGAAGCCCAAGAGCATAGAATTTTTATACAAGAGCGATGTTGGAGAAAAGGCATATGCCAAAAGGTTAGGAGAGACAACCAATAACTAGAAACTAAATTGGCAGTCGGAGAAGCAAAATGGAAAGCTTTCAATAACAAGAAAAACCTGCACCTGTTTCTCCAAGGTAATCTTTGGATTAGGGATATTAAAATCTATGGAATTTGTCAAAATTCATGGAATTAAAATCTTAAGTTTCTAATCCATTGATTTGTAACATTCAACTTGTTTGGTATAAATATTAGCTCTATGGATTTCAATGGTATTTTTGTAAATAAATAAAACTTTTAAGAATCTTTAATTCATTAAAATGAAGAATTTGGCAGAAGTATTTCAGAAACTCTCAAAATGAGGGATTGTGGTTTACAAGGGATTTATAATTCAAGGATTTTACCTTGTTTTCGTCATGCCAAACAAAAAAATTTGAACCAAATGGTCCAAATCCATGGATTGATCAAAATCCCTCATACCAAGCATAGCCCAAGAGGAGATGAGCATCAAAGCAGGGAATTCCGCATTGAAAGTTGAAAGGAAAAGAGAAGACGAATCAGCTGCAAATTTATTTATTAGACTCTAATACAAGTTCTATAACACTTCCAACTGCTATACGGTTGCTACAAGTCGCAATAGGTCAAGCAAAGCTACATGAATTTGATGACTTGAAGACATAGGAAGCAATAAGACTCCTATTGCATTGACTTGTTAAATTCACTTACAATTACTCCTATATTATGCCTTAGTTTTCCATCATCTTTTCAATTTTACCACCCCAAAAGTTCTCTATTTTTGTGCCCCCCTAGGAAGCAATAAGAACTCCTATTTTGCATTGACTTTGTTAAATTCACTTACCAATTACTCCTATATTATCCCTTAGTTTTCCATTCAATCTTTCAAATTTTACACCCCATAAGTTCTCTATTTTGTGCCCCCCCCCCCCCCCCCCCCCCCAAACTCTCTCTTCCCCCCCACCCAAAAGACCAAACTTTTGCTCTTAACAAGTATATTTATTTTTCATTTGATACGTTATATATTTTAATTAGACTTTTAAATTATATCGTATAATATATAGATAGGTGTATGTTTATGATAATTTTACCATATATTTAACTTATTCTTTTTAAATATTCATAAGTTTTATTTGAAAACTTCCAATATTAATAATAATAAGATTATTGAAGAACACATAAATTTTAATATCATGACATGAATGTATCTTTTCTTTAAATAATTTTATTAAAATAATATTTTCATAGATATATGAGTTTTATGTAAATAAATCCATAACTACAACCTAACAGTTAACCACTGGTAACACCACTTGCCATCATTCCCCCCACCCAAAACAAACACCAACCAACAAAAGAAGAAAGAGTTCAATCAATGGCTATGCAACTATATTGACTAACACCATAGTAAAAGAAAACATTTAGTTTTACAATCCTAACATATTTAGCCACTCAGAGTAGAGCCAACCCTTGAAATCCAACCACAAACTCGGAATTACTTCTTCAATGAAAAATCCTTCAAATCCAACAACAAACTCAGAATTATTTACAAATTTACAACCCTAACCCAGATACAAATTTAAATACCAGTATCTTGTGTCATACGCCCAAATAATAAAGATGAATACAGCTCAAATTCAGAAAATTCTCAGATTAACATCGCAAAACAACAAAAGAAACATGCGTATAAAGCAACTACAGATACTACTAAATTTAGAAATCAAGATAGCCCAAGCACTAAAATACAACTTTCACATGACTATAAATAACAAACAAATAAATAAAAGCGAAAACAGTACTAAATTTCTAAAAAAAAAAAAAAAAAAAAAAAACATGACTTATACAAATTTAACAAACAATAATAAAAGCCGAAAACAGTGTACTAAATTTCTAAAAAAAATAAAATAAAAAAAAAAGACAAGCCAAATTCAAAGCCAAAACATATCTACGAATCATGGATCTCTTACCTCGTCCGCATATTTAAGTTGTTCATCATTCTTCATTCAGTTTTGGGGAACTATCCATCCTGCCAATAATTAAGTTGCTGAAATTTGTCTAGGCGGCCCAGGCAATGCTCAGATTAACAAAAAACACCTCAAAAGTAAAGAAATATATGAAAATTCAATTTTTTATATCTACGTTCTATTGAATTAATTTAAAATTAACATAATATAGCACGATATAATCACTTGATTAAAAGTCTATTTTTGTTAGCCAGTCAAAACTAATCAAGAACCAAAGTCTTCTCTTTCACACACACATTTTATTCTTAAAAAAAAAAAAAAAAAAAAAAAAAAGCAAATTCAAAGCCAAAGCCATATCTACAATCATGGATCTCTTACCGTCGCTTTTAAGTTGTTCACTTCTTCATTCAGTTTGGAAACTTCCACCTGCAAATTAGTGTGAAATTTGTTATGCCCAGGCATCTAGATTACAAAACACTCAAAAGTAAAGAATATATGAAAATTCAATTTTTTATATCTACGTTCTATGAATATTTAAACATTACAATATAGCACGATATAAATCACTTGTTAAAAGTCTATTTGTTAGCAGTCAAAACTAATCAAGACCCAATCTTTCTCTCACACACACATTTTATTCTTATTTTTGCAGCAGCTCATCAAGAGATAACAATATTGCATACTTGCTACTGTCAACCACATATCAGTGAAATCAGTATAAATGATACGGTTAAAAAGTCACACTAAATGGTTCCTGCTCTCGTAACTTCAATGCTTGTTTTTTCCTTTTCAAGAATTAATGACGATTCCATCAAACATGCATTTTATATCCCTCAAGGTATAGGAAAGGAGATTTTTGGGTCTATATTCATGGCCTATTAAACCAAAATTCTTATTTCAGCTTCCTTCGATCTTCTAAATCCAGTTGATCTATCATTTAGGCATCCCCAAAGCCTTTCGTTGAAGACTTGTAGGACAAAAATCTCACAATTGAACCATTATTATTATCAAATTACACAAAAATGAAAACGATAGAAATAATTGTTCTCTTTATTTATCTAAAAAAACATAAGAAAAATAACTAACAGCATGAGTATTTATAGAAGATTATAAAATATTTTTAATGCTATGAGATTAGAGCAAATTCAACCCTTGAGAATAGATTGGAACCACAATATGGTGGGCCTTGGGGTATTTTGCAATTCACAACGAACCCTATTGGTAATTGAGATATGGAAAAGTTTTGCAAGCACAAGTATCCAGTTTTATTTTTTATTTTTAAGAGTTTTTGTAAATTATAGAAGAACAATGTTTTTATGTATTAAAATATTAGATATTGGCCTAATGATAAAAAAATGCAAACCTTTAATCATTTTTCAATTTTAGCTAATCCTTCCAATTTTGTAAATTTTAACATATCATGCTATCATAACAACTATGGCCAATTTGGTAAGTGAGAATCAGAATGTATGCATAAGGCTTAGATAGCTACATTGAGGCCACAAAAAAAATATGGTTACTATCTCTTTCCAGTATCAACAATACAAAATATTATTTTTCTTAAACTTTTCCTTTGCTAAAAAAGAAATCATTTTTAATTCATTAATTATTGGAAAACTGTTGTCTTGTGTAGTTGTACATGTTTTAGGAGCTTATTCTTTATTGTAAAGCGTAGTCTAGATATTTCCACATAGTCCTAGTTCAAAGTATAAATAGGCTTGTAACAATTTATTTCACAAGATTGAATGAAAAATTCTCTTCATACAGGAGGGAGAGTGAGTTGACACTGCCCAGCCCAGGAGGAAGAGGGGTCGCCAATCGGTCCTTACCTAGATTCCGGACATTGTCCAACGCCGCACGTTTACACGCCACTGGAAGTTCCTGCGTCCTTCTTCACATGATGGCACATGGCACGTTTTCCAGCCACCTCTCTGATAGCGGCCAGTTCCGGTCGCTTCGCCCTGCTGCTGCGCCTTCACCTAGCCCATTATCTTGGTCTGATTCCTTCAAATCAAGTTTGTTCTTTTTTTGCCATTTGTGGGTTTGTTTTTCTGATTTTCAGACCTGATTCCCTCTTTCTCGGGTTATATACAATGGGTGATGGTTCCAAAACAATTGATACTAAGGTTGTCCCTTCACATGACAATCCTTCCTTGCAAATCAGTCCGGTCAAGCTTGATGGTGCAAATTACCTTGCTTGGTCAAGGTCTTGTCTTTTATTCATCAAAGCTAGGGATTTCAAGGCTATATCACCGGTTCTAAGACTCCACTAGCACCTCTAAGTGACACCAATGATAAATGGGACTCTAAAAACTCATTAGTTATGTCTTGGCTAATCAATCCTATGGAGCTTAGAATTGCCGATGGGTATTTGATGTTGGACACCGCAACAAAAATTTGGAAAACTATGACTAGAACTTACTCTTAACATGGAAATGCTGCACGGGTGTATGAACTTTGCAACAAAGTTCATGGCTTAAAGTAAGGAGAATTTACTGTGAATCAATACTATGCAACACTGAATGACCTTTGGCAACAGCTAGAGTACTATGAGACCTATCATTCCTAGCGTGAGGAGAATGTGATAGGATATTAAAAGAAGGTTGAGACAAGGCATATATAGGAGTTCCTTGTTGGGTTGAATGCTGAGTATGACCCGATTCGGATCCAAATATTGGGTGAGGATCCGGTGATTTCCTTAGAGGAGGCCTACTCTTATGTTCAGCAGGAAGTAGAAGAGTGTGATGTTATCAATCGGATCCATCTGAGAGAGCTGGACTTATAGCCTCTCAATCTTCTCAGATTGCTCGTATATCATCTGAAGATGATTCCTGCAGATGTGATCACTGTGGAAAGTCGGGGCATACTAAGGAATCATGTTGGAAGCTACATGAACGACCAACTCATGGTCATGGTCATGGGGCTAAAAGGTCAAGTTGAACTCGACATGTTGCATATCAAGTTGAGGTGGTTGCAGCTCCTGGAAGTATATCTGCTGAAGAGGCACAGACCTTGAGGCGTCCCTTGACAAAACTTGACCCTCCATCCACTTCAGATGCTTCCTCTAATTTTGTGCATTCAAGTATTGCTTTCCTAGCTGATTCCGTTGATGATTCATGGGTAATAGGTTTAGGAGCAAACAAACATATGACAAGCTCATCTAGTAAATTCTTAACATATTCACCTTCTTCTAGTAAAGAAACTGTCCATATTGCAGATGGTTCTTTTCCTCCTATTTTGTCACAAGTTCTATTCAATGCACTTCTACCATCAACTTGAATTATGTCCTCCATATTCCCAGTTTCCAAGTAAATCTTTTATCTGTTGGTGCTATTACAAAGGTCCTTAATTGCAAAGTTGAATTTTTTTTTCTCACTCATTGTGTTTTACAATATCTAAGAACAGGGGAAACGATTGGATTTGGTAGATTGTATGATGACCTACATCTCCTTGAAAAGAGTAGCAAGTGTCTATCTCCAAGAGTCTCCCAAGCTCTGTTAGGAAGGAATAGTAGTACTAGGCAAGCAGCTATTATGTTGCATAGGCAGTTGAGGCATCCTTCTTTTGTTGTTTTGAATAAATTATATCCTAACTTGTTTAGGCAATGTCAAGTTATGATGCTTGTGAACTGCTAAACATGCAAGAAACAAATATGTTTCCCATAATAAGAAAAGTTATATTCCTTTTATGACTATCATTCTGATGTGGGAACCTACTTCTACTGTTTCATTATCTGGATATAGATGATTTGTTACCTTTTATTGATTGTTATACTAGGTTAACTTGGGTTTATCTATTGAAAGCAAAGAGATAGGTATTTTCTTATTTTCAATCCTTTCGTAATATATGATTAGCATACAATTCGATGCAAAGGTTAAATGAGAACTAATAATGGAACAAAGTACACGGAGAGCATGTTTCAAGCTTATTGAGATTCAAGGGAATTATACACCAAATTAGTTGTATGAATACTAGCGCTCAAAATGGGGGTGTCTGAAAGGAAAGATAGGCATTTGTTAGAAGTGATTAGATCTTTCTTATTCACTATGAATGTGCCTAAGACTTATTGGATAGATGTTCTTCTTTCTGCAGCATACCTTATTAACCGTATGCCTCTTAGAACACTGGATATTAAGAGTCCTATAGAAGCTCTGCAAGGTCATACCTCTTACACTGTTCCACCAAAAAGGTTTTTGGTTATATGTGCTTTGTTCATCACAGTTATGGAGGAAAATCAGAACCTAGATCCTTATAGTGTTGGTTTGTTGGTCATTCTGCCACACAAAAAGGCTATAAGTGTTACCATCCCCATCTCAAAAATATTAAAATTTTTAATTTATAGAACTTTAAAAATATTTAGAATCATAAAAATCATTTAAGAATTTGTTGTTAAATATGAGGAAAAAATATATAAAAATAATAAATCATGGAAGTTGACGATGACTGATGATGGTAGACTATGATCTGTGTTTGTTAATGATAGTCAACAATGATGACGATTCATTCATTGGGGGATCAATAAATAATTTTTATAATTTTTTCTTTTTCTTTTCCTATAATAAGTTTATCAACGTTCAAAAAATGTTTTCTTCTTTTAAAAAAGGAAAGTCATTTTCCTTTAAATTGGCCTAGTTTTCCATTTAACCAGAAAAATATTTTCCATTGACTAATTTTCTTAAGCATTCCGAACAACAGAAAATGTTTTCTAGGAAAATATTTTCGGGAAACAAACCGAGCCCTAATAAGATTATATGCTATAAAATGGGCTGTAACTTTTGTTTACAAGCAGATTTCATATTTCAAAATTTTTAATTAATAAAATAGACCAGTTTATTGGTTTCCTGGTTGTGTCACCAGAAGATTCAGCCCCTTTTCAGGTTGAATTATGATCTATAGTTCTCCTTTTTAACTATTCTCTTGCCAAATCTACAACCTAATTGGGTTAGGTTATTTTTGCTACATCATCACACATATCATCCCTTTTTGTTTTTTCTTCTTCCTAACCTCCAACTAATTTTCTACTCTTTTTTTTCTCTTTCCTTTTCCCTTCTTGCTTCCCCTCCTTTCTTCTTTGTTTCATTAATGCTTCTTTTCTTTCATTCTCTTCTAAACAAAAACTATCAACTTATCAAGTCATCATAGATAAATCACAGCCACCAATAGCTCCCCAACCTATATTATTGGAATCAATTTACATCCATGCACCACCAAGCTGCAACCTCCTCACATTCAAGACAAACCCATTGTTTTCTTTTGTTCCAGCCACAGAACCCTCACAGTTTCAATGCCACCTCAAACTAAATCAACCAAGGTAAAACCATTCTCTACACTACCTAAAGCCAAAATCCCCACGCCTTCAAACCATTTTATGGCGAACAATCACCTCTATCATCAGAATGTTTGTAACTTTGATATTGTCATCTCTCTTCCTCTTTCTTTTATGGGCATTAGAACTAACAGCGAATTGGATAGTACATTTAATTGATTTTAAGTAATATAATAGGTTTCACACTAAAGGGAATACAATTTAAAAAAATTTGGAAATTCAATTACATAATTTACATGAAACAAAACAATGGGCATCTAATTAGACAAAGTGTAAAAGTTCAAGGACTATATGTTGGCTGGGTAAGCCCAAGACCCATAGTGTTTAATCCTTTTCTATTATACCATCTCCAGCTTATTTTTTTCTTTTGTTTACACAATTAGTACCTTCTAGTCTCTTTGAATAGAGTAATGCGACAAGCATCTAACTTCCATGAGCTTGTAGTGAGTCATGGTTTGTATTCAAAGTCTAAAGTTTAGATGAAGGATACTTCTATTTTAAATTAATTTCTTCGACGAAGGGTAGCATATTCTTTAATGAACAATGCAATGTGGCAAGGAAACTAATTCTAGTGGATTTGAAATAACATTAACCATTTCATCCGCATAATTGATCAAAGAAAGTCTATGTATTATGCAATACCAATCTCATAATTTTTGAATCCCTCCATAGAAACACAGGATTACAGAATTTCTTCATATGCTACATTTTATTATAAATTCAAACTGATGCTGTTGGATCTATAAATAGAAAATAAACATCCAATTACCCTTTGCTACTCCAAAGATGATACATTGACCAATCATAGAAAATTGAGCTAAAAACAAAAACTTTAGCATCTTGCAGAATAACAAATTATATTGAACTAAACATGCGCAAATAAAGAAAGAAGAATAACAAAAAAAGTACCTCGTGTTCTCTGACGAGAGTCTGACGATCCCAAATGAGCAAAGAAGCACAAACAAAGGCGATAAAAAGCAAAGCCAAGCGCTTCGGTCTCTTGAGATAATAAGATGGATTACAATACCTCCACTTGCTTGACGATGTTGACGATCTACTCCTCCCCATTTTGATCTTCTAAACAAAAATCAAATTTGTTCTTTAAAAAAAAAACCTAAGATTTGATATTAGAACTTGAAAGGTGATCTAACAGAAAGAAATAAAAACATTGAATAATGGAATCGGAAACGTTTCAAAATGATGACCCGTTTCTGGCGAGCAGAGAGAAACGGGAATTGATGGGAAAGAAGAAGGTAAGTGATGATACTTGAAAAGAAATGCCCAGGCCAAAAGTAGAGCAGAGAAAAGCAGCTTTGACGCAAAACGTAGACTCCTTTTGCTGCCAAACAGATACCAAGGAAACGTTTGGTTACTCATCCAACTTTGCTATAAAAAATCACTTAAATAGCTTAGTAATAAAACTTTTTTTAGGGGAAAATTATGATTTTATTGTCAAAATTATATAGCATATCATCGTAATTTTAAAAAAATACACTAAAATATTATCCATGTATTTTACGTCAGATAAAGTGTATTGCCCTTCGGTCAAAATTTTGTCCCTTTGGATATTAATTTTTTAAAAATTGCAAAATTATCTCATCTTCCACATCTCAACTTTCTCCCTCTCCCATCTCAACTATCAGAACCCTGAAAAAAAATAAAAAATAAAAAGCAAATTTAACTCCATTTGAGTCTGAAGCTCTAATCGAGCGGGCATCATATATTTTTTAATTATAGAAAAATTACGATTTTATCATTATATTTTATCAAAATTAATTGGCATACCTTGTATTTTAAATATTATACTAAAATCGCTATATGTTTTGCCTATATTAAACTATCATATCCTTCTATTTAATTTTTATACTTTTACCGTTAATTTTCCAATTAAAAGATGAGAATGCCCTTATTTTTAGAGGGCTGCATCTCCATCTTCCTCTTCTCTCTGTCTCTCTCTTCTGTAAAACTTTCTTTCTTCCTTCAACAATGGAAAACATAGAAACGGTACGCAAGTGGCCACCATTAACCATCAATTAATTTTTACAATTGAATTATTTGTTCTTATTTTGAAAGAAACAAAATTACCGTCATATTCTTCATCTCAATCTTAATCCGTTCCATCTCATCTCTCTCTCTCTCTCTCTCTCTCTCTCTCTCTTCCTTATAACTCATTAAAAAAGGGCAAATTTTAATATTTTTTTTGCTTCTTTCTAATCAGTTATGATAATCAAAATCTATTAGACCTTATTTCTCTAACTTTAGCTTTACTTAACTTTGTCTTAGCAAATTTCCACTCAAAGTAAAGGTAGTAAGAGAGCTAACCCAACAAAATCAAGAATCAATAAGTTCTATCAATGGCAATACTCAATGCAAAATGTTTGAGCATTAACTCAAACAAAAACATTAACCCGACAAACCAACAAAACCCATTTCACTTCTTCCTATCCAAGACCTACCTAAAGGTCTAACCATGTCAAAACTAGTTCTTGCAAGTTCTGCCACAGCTGGAGCTTTCTTTAAAAGATTGAGTTTATCTAATCCAGCTATGGCTGCTCAACAAATAGAAGAAATAGCAAAAGGTGATAATCGTGGAATAGCTCTTCTACTTTCAATAATACCAGCCATAGCTTGGGTGCTATTCAATAAGATGATCAAAATCCATGTGAAGGAAGAAGATTGATCAAAATACAGATGAAGGAATTCGTTTGATCGAGTTTTGAATTTTGTCCAATTTCAGAACTAAGAAAAATTGTTAATGAAAAAAATTAAAAGAATTTACAAGAGAGAGAGAAAGATGGTGCCTCTTAAAATGAGGGCATTTTTGCATTTTTATAGAATATTAAACGGAAAAAGTACAAAATTTAGACAGAAGGACGTATGAGTTTAACGGAACCAAAATTTGAGGGTAAAACAATGTATTTTAAAAACGTGAGGGTAACCTAGTCAATTATGGTAAAATACAGGGATAAAATAGTAATTTTTTCATTAATTATTTAGTTCTCAAAAGGAACGATTCATCTATTAGGATTGCACAATCAGAAGCGTTTGATGGATATGATGGTTTATTTGGCTCTTTTCTTTCAAAAAAAAATCTTATATTCTTTCATAGATCTTTCAAAAGTGCAACATTTGAAACTTATAGTATTGCTTGAAAGATTCTATAGCATAATCTTAGGAATATAATGTTGTAATTTTGTATTGATTCCCGATGGTATATGTAACCAATTGTGTATTGGATGGTTTTGCTAACAATGGAAGCAATTTTGGAATTGTAAACCATTTAGCATCTGATGATGCAAGAACATGACCAGAATCTGTTGTGAAAGAATTTGGATTTGATGAGAAAATTATATTGGCAGTGAAAGAATATTATTAGATGACTCTACTTGGGTTAATCATCTAAAGGTGTACCTTTGCCTTTTGGTTGTGTAGTTTCAAGAATAACTTGTCACTTGAGTTCTAAAAGTTCCCAAGGGAGACATGTTTACTTTAGGAGAAACCAACTTCTGAGGAACCAGAGATATATAGTGAAGTGACTATTAGTTTTCTAAGCCTGGATAATCAAAACGAGTAGTGCTTGAGAAGTCTGCAGAAAGAATGACTCAACATATCAAGTCATTATATATAATTGCACACATTGATAGAAAATCCATTTCAAGGGTTCTTATAGACAACGGATCAGTATTGAATATAATGTCATTCAAAACACTCTTAGATATTGGGAGGACAAAGGAAGATCTTATAGCTACCAACATTTTAGTGTCGACTTTTACTGGTGATGTGTCAAAAACCATGGGAGTACTACTAGTAAAGGTTACTGTTGGTAGTAAAACATCTTTGCCGGCCTTCTTTGTTGTTAGGTCCACTACTGGTTATAATGTGTTACTAGGAAGGGACTAGATTCATGCCAACTGGTGTGTGCCTTTGTCTTTATATCAGTTTTTGTTATTTTGGAAAGGTGATGATGTGGAAGTTGTGTGGGTGGATCCTAAACCTCTCCAAGCTAACTCCAATGCCTTAGAAGCACAGTTGTATAATGTGGATTTCAGTCCCATCCATTGTACTAGAAAGGGTTGGACTCGAAGGGAATCATTGGAAGTTGAAGTAGTGGAAGTGGAAGAAGATTTTTCTTTTGAGGAAGGCAACACCTTAAATCAGTTTGAGTATACAGTTAGAAGTTTCAGAGGATACTAGCTCATCTCTTGATAGCTCATCAAATGTTTCTGAAGTCAGTTCAAAATCATCATTAGCCATCCCGCCTTATAAGAGACCGAGGTGGGAGCTTGAGGTGATAGAGCTCCATGATTAAGAAAACATATTCCAATAAGGAGATGGCAGCAGCTGCAGCTGCTATCTCTAAAGCTTATTTGAAGTAACTATTTGACAGGTTAGCTATGGAAGAGTCAGAGGAAGTTGATGGGGTTGAGGTGATCTTTGAGGAAGAATCGATATATGATTTTAGGGAAGAGATCCAGTTGCATGAGCTTAACCCTACGCCACCAAAGTTGGATGACATTCTTACAGGAGTCTAGGATCCTTTGGAAGAAATTAACCTCCGCACACCTGAGGATCCAAGATTAATATATGTTAGCAGCCTATTGCTGAAGCAAAAGATCATAACTGTTTATACTCACAAGGCCTTATAGAAAATGCTTATTGGCTATCAAGTAATACATGAGAGCTGCACAAGAGAAATGCCAGTGGTTGTTACCTCAAGGAGTACTATCCCCCAGGTGGGAAATGAAGGATCACTAGCAATGAATGCAGTGGGGCTGATCTCATAGCCCCATTAAGAAAGGTCACCTGTAGCAAGCAACGGAACAATTATAGGAAGGTGACATAGCTGATCCCACGACACTTATGAATAAAGTAAATAGGCCTACTAGTTATTTCTTTCATAAATGTGTAACGACCGATTCACAGCTTTAAATATATTCATACAAATCCCAGAAAAAATAAATATTAAAAAAGAGGTTCAGTCGAGGTTCATATCTTGAAACTGGTGCTAAGTCTACTAGTGCTATGAAATAGTAGAGGAGTGTGTCTCATGGCTTTTTATCTAAGCATGTACTTGAGAAGAAGAAAGTGGATCGCTCAGAAAGAAAGGAGTAAATCTCAGTAATAACAATATATAAAATTGAAAGAGGAGTCGTTTGCAAAGCATAATTAGGTGGATCCAACAAAGATAAGCAGGTGTGATAGATAACATACCTGTGGAAAAGAGATAAATGAAACATCTAAAGCTTAATCAGTGAGAAGAGGAGACAGTCGACATATTAGCCAGGGGAGTCACCTCAATTTGGAAAATATATCTAGAAACAGCTGATAGAGAGGATGATGAACCAGTTGTAAATTTCCCTTGAGAGAACCTGACAGAAAGAAAGGGTTCAAAGTTTAGCAGAGGAACTTATTTGAGGAGCAGGTGTATTAGCAAGAGCATCGCCCAAGGAGTTAGCAAATGAAGTAGTGGAACCTGTTACTGAAAAATTAAAGGTACACAATTTATATTCTATCTCAAAGGAACTAGTTCTTTCCCTTGGTCAGAGTAGAAAAATATTTTCACTGGTGCCAAAGTCTGGAAAAATGATTGTCCGTGGAATTGGTATCGAAAACTTGGTGCCTCTAGAATAATTTTTTATTGGTTCTAGGTTGATTCTCTAAAAAGTTCACCAAAGACAAGATACAGACACCATGCTATTTAATTCTCATTCACAAATTCATTGCCATCCATACCCAATTATATATATATTAGTTATTATATATGTTATTTAACAAAAAAAAAAGAAAAAAAAAAAGAAGAGAAGAAGAATGAAGACGAAGATGACACAAAGCAAACAAACCTAACATTAGTGAATATATATATAAATAGGATTTGCTTGTAGAGTCTTCTTTGGCCAATATATATATATATATAAGAAAAATGAATATGAGATAATTAGTGGGTTTGTGTTGGTAGTGGTTTTATGTGCATGCTAGTCTTTTTCTGGTTCTGTGTTTGTTTACACTGATGGAGAACAAGACAAAGAGATGGAGTTTTTGATAATAATAGTTGAGTAGTGTTAAAATACTATGGTTTTTGGGAGCTTGAAGGATAGTTTTTTTGGATTGTATTTTTGTACTTTTAAATCATAAATGGGTGTGCATATGAAAATGAGCCAACATATTAAGCATGACCTAATAGGCCAACTTAACATGGGGGCTCATTTTGTGATTTTTTATATTTGAGCTTTGTATTTTGAATTTGGGCTTGGATTTTAAATTAATTAGGACCAATTTATATTATTTTATATAATTAATTAATTAATTAATTTAATCAATTAATTAATTAAAAAAAAGGGATAATAGAAGACGTGAGTCGCAATTAGGGAAAAGGAGAGCACTCCTCAAGCAGTTGTTCATGTATAGGAGGTGGAAACCAAAGTAGCCAATGAGGGTAACGTGCATCAGTGGATCTTTTAGTAACTGCTTGTGGAGCCTGTAAAAAAAGCAAGGGAACAACCAAATTCTCCGAAGAATTCAACCAAACTCCCCATCAAGTCAATCAGTTTAATTTCAAGCATTGTCTTTATTTTTCCAAACCACTGTCTATTTATATTTCTTGTAATTACAAGCTCTCTTTTCAATACAAGCAATTAGAATTCCATTTACTTTTTAAGCAATCAAGCTCTCTTTACAATTTCCTCTACTCAAATTTATTTTAATTTCATTACCGGTGAAGCGTATGCTATGGATCCAAAACCTACAACCTAAAATTCATATCAAACACGATATTAATTTTCAGTTGGTGTACTTCACACTCGGCACGCCCGTAATTCATAATTCAAGCTGTCAGCCAGTAGATCGTTGCTCTTTTCCCAAGAAAGAACCAACAGTATCATGACAAAGCATGCACTATTGAAATTGTAAACGAGTAAATTAAGACGATGCTTGAATTAAGAAATGAGCTATGTATATATTGATTATAATGAGAATAATGATATGATGGAGGATGGGAATTATGTATGGAGTGATCGCCCGCTGGATGGACTATAAATTACATGTTGAATATTAATTTTTCTCGATATATGGAACGCTCCATTTTTAGGGGAGATGCTATCGGATTTTCAGTAACATATCCATGAGTAATTAGATTGATTGTATTATCTATAAGGAATTAGATATCATAAGAACTTTTAATTATTATTATTGTTATTCTTAGTATTCAACTTGGCTAAGGATGTGAAGTAACAATATTAAGTTAGCATAAATACATGAATGAGAGAATTATAAATTTGATATAAACTAGTTAATTAAAATAAATAATTAGAGTAACCGTGGTTAAACCATAAATGATTACAAATATTCATCTACTAGAAGTTCTTATTAGGATTTCTTTTCTAAATGTTTTAGATTCAAGGATTTGATTATTGAAAGCTAATAGAGGATTGGGAACATGATTAGTTGTGCTTTAAGCATAAAGAATTTTGAATAATGTTAGATAACTTGATTGCCTAATCATATGCATTCATGCATACATGAATATTATGATTTGATGCATACATGCCTTATAATGTAAATGCTATATATGAACTAAATAGAATGAATGATGATAAATTCATGATGACTTAATATTGCATGAAATATGATATGAATTGTCTTGTGCTTGGATGGTCTTGAGATAAAGTAGAACCATGGTGATAATTTGGCCATGGATACCACCAAACACTGCAGCCAACCAATGCCTTACAAGCATCAGTATTATATATATAGTTATGACGAGATTTGCAAGCTTGGGAGTTTAAAGACTCCAACAGGATGCTAGATCTCATATGAATGGCGTACGGTGTAGCTTGCAAGCATCAGGAGTTTAAGGATCCGTCAGGACGCTAGGCACATCTAATGATGATGTGGGTTCTGCTAACAAAGTCACCCGATGATGTGACTCGAGGCTATATTTGATTATATGTGGATGCTTTACATGCCATTGTATGAATGGATGTGTGACCATAATAGGTTATGAGTATTATGTAGAGATTTTCATATTGTATGACTGTGTGGGGTGAGAGAGTTACCTAGCTCTACTCATTAAGTTGAGACGCTCACCCCTATCTTAATTATTTTTCACAGGTTTAGATTTATCCTTAGTGTCAGTCCTTTTGCAACTAATCGATTAAGGAACTTAAAGTATAATTGAAGTAGACATAGTATTTGAAACTCAATTTACAACTAATTAGTCCTGCAATTAAGATAAATATGTGTATTGAGATTCATGTTAATGAAAGCTAATGCTTGTATTTATGATTTAAATAATTATGTAATGTGTAATATGGGCCTTTGGACTATTAATGTGAGTTATTTACTGAAATGAGATGAGCTTAGTGAGCCCTGATTGAGATGATATGATGATAGTTATAATGGGCCCGAGGCCGATTATGTGAACAAGAAAGCATATATATGATTTTTCAGACATACTAAGGGCCTTAACATCCTTAAATCCAACTAGGTCCTAATCCCGATCTGGCGTAAGGTGATGTGTCATAATATATTATATGAAGAAAAAATGTATTTACTCTTTTTTAAATATTTTTTATCTTTGACTATTATACCAAAAATGTCAATATAACTTTTTTTATAAATTTAAAAATGATAAAGCACTCTACCTCAACAAGTTAAGAGCAATAAATTCACCTTCTTAGTTGATCTAAAAATAATAAAAAAAGACTTCTTGCTTTTGCAAATTGAAATAATCTATTTTACTCAAATTATAAAATTATCTGAAAGGAAACCAAGCGTCATGAATTGCATTAACCATTAGATATCTTTTGCTCAAGATATTAATTTTAACCATTATCCAAAAAAGTATTAAACATAAAAAAGAAATAAAAATTTGTATGACAAATTTAGTAGATGTAATTCTCATATGCATAGTACTCAAAAGGAAATTAAAATTTTTTAAAAAATAATTATAAATACTCTCTCTTTCTCTCAAAATCTAAAACCTAAAAGCTTTCTTTTCTTTTTTCACGGGCGGCCATTGGTGAGCTCTCACCAGTGGTTAGCCCTTTGCCTTTTTGGTTTATTTTTTTGTAAATAATCCTTAAATCTGTATATAAATCTAAGTTATTGTTGCCAAATATTGGAATTTATTATTGTCCATATCTTGAAATTTTATTCTCAGATCTAGTTCTGAGTTATTGTTGTCACCATTATGGGGATTTTATCTAGGCTCTTTTGTTATTTAGATTGTTATGCAAAAAGAAGTGCAAATCTCCTCTCGAATAAAAGGAAGAAATTTGAAAGTAATCAGATTGGACTTGTAGAAAGATCAGAGTCAAACAGTAGCCATGAACAACCACCAAATGGAGCAAGCTATCACTTATGGCACAAATATTATGCTCTTTTAACTCGATTAGATACTTTAAATCAATATCGTGTTTTTTATTCTTTATATAAGTGGTTTATTATTAGATTTCATATAGAAAAAATATAGAAATATATTGATTTGTATATCATATCTGTATAAAATTTTCTTTTAATAAAATTTGTAGTTTGATTCCTTCTCAAAAAAAATTTAGAGGATAATTAATTAAATTGTAAAATAATTCAATGTTACATCAATTTATAGTATAATTACTAATTATTTCAAAACTAACTAGCATCTATATAATAAATATATAAAAACAAAAGCCTAGAAGCTCATGTGCCATAATTTTAGAGTGTTAAAGTGTTTATGTGGCAAAATGTTAATCTATTGAGTTGGAAATAATTTCTATATTTTTAAAATTTATTTTTATTATAATTAATAGACAACTTAATTAATATCATTAATAATATCTTACTATAATAATATATAAAAAGCAGAAACGCCCTAGAAGCTCATGTGCAATAATTTTAGAGTGGGTGTAAAGTGTTTAATGTGGCAAAATGTTAACTCTATTTAGTTGGAAATAATTTCTATATTTTTAAAATTTATTTTTATTATAATTAATAGACCAACTTAATTATATAATGTTAATCTATTGAGTTGGAAATAATTTCTATATTTTTAAAATTTATTTTTATTATAATTAATAGACAACTTAATTAATATCATTAATAATATCTTCAGTTTTTTAAATAATTACTAAAATTAATAATATTATCTATATCTATATCTATATATAATTCTGAAGCAAAAAATATTTTCAAAAATGTTAATGTGGCACTCTATTCTTTAAGCATTCCTATTATCCTTTTTTTACAAATTTTTAAGTTTTTTTTTTCCTTTTTTATTATCATTTTTACAATTTGATTGGTCATTCAAATATTTTTTAAATTCAAAAATTAAGATTTTATGATATTAGTTAATACTTTTGAAATTTAATATTATCTATTTAAAACTATTTTTTCTTTTTTTACTATCATTTTTATAATTTGATTGGCCATTAAAATATTTTTTAAATTTAAAACTAAAATATTTTTTAAATTTGAAAGTTAATATTTTTTTTTTGATATTAATCAATACTTTTCAAATTTAATCTTATCTATCTAAAACTATCTAGCTATATATATCCTCCTTGGTTGAGTCTCAATTCTCTATATTTTTTTTTTCTTTCGCAATGGTTATTCTCTGTATTTTTTTTCTTTCACAATAGTTTCTTCTTATTTTTTTGTTATTTCTTTCAATTCACTGGACCATTATACATATTCAATTGTTCATTGACTTTTTTTTTTTTTCATATTTGTAGATAGTTGCTATAACATCCAAATACTCTAAGGCTAGGTATATGATAAAATCTTGAAGAATGGTGACATTGGATTCATGAAGATGATTCCAACCAAGTCCATGCGGATAGCTTTATTCGATTACATAATTTTGAATTTTGAATTGTCATTAATTGGAATACTCATTTATCAATACGATCAATTCATTTTAGTTTTGTGTAGTAATAACTTAGTTTGTATGTCTTTATTTAACTTTGAATTAGATTGTAAAACAATACCCGTGTAATGCGCGGGCCTTCATCTAGTATTTATATATTCTTGATGCAAAAAATAGTTTCAAAAGGCCGGCATGAAACCCTATTCTTTCAGCTTTTCTATTTTTCTTTTTTTTATAAAATTTGAGCTTTTCTTTTTTTCTTTAAGTGAATAATTTTATTTATATCATCTATATTAAATTAAGTAAATTTATTAAAACTTTATCTATATAAATTATCTACTACGAAACAATCTATTCTAAATTTCAAATTTAAGATATTCTCTATAAGATGTAAACCCTATTTATCTCTTTATATTTCTCTTTTTATCGGCTAGCTCTCTCCTTTCTTGAAATAAAAAAAGAGTTGATATAAAAAATAAAACATTAATGTGTTTTTTTCTCATTTTTGCATTTATGCGTTCCTCATTTTTTCTCATTTATGCAGGATGATTTATACTAATATTGATGCGGAACCCCAAGAATAGCGTCTTGACACCTAAAATCAGATTTGATATAGAAATCCTAAATCCCAAATTAGGGATTTCTTCTTGGATGGAATTGCAGATCTTAACCCAATAATCAACTAGAAGTATGAACCAAAGATATCAAGGTGAAAGGAGGAATGCCACAAAGATTAATTATCTTTGATAAGTTCGAAAACAAGTTCAATGAGAAACCAAAGTGAATTCGCCTCTCTTAAAATAAAATATATATACTGAAAGTCCATCAATAATGCTTGAAAGCTAAGTATTTATTTGTAGAAAACCCTAAAACTAATTAAAGCATAAATCCCAATTGAAATATGCCCAATTATACTAATTTAAACATAAGCTAAATATAAGGCCTAATGTCCACATGTTTGAATCATGTGAACCAGCCTTGGATCTTCCTGCAAGCCCATCTCTTTATTTGGCACTTTATCATTAGGCCCAAATATCTTCTTGACCAATCCATCAAATACTTCCTTGACTTTCTTAGTCCTTGCCCTTGTAATAGGTCCACTTAGGAGTAGAATATCCTCTTGTGCAATTAGAGTTTGTGTATTTATATCATTCTCCCTCTCTTCAAAATGATTCGTCCTTGAATTTTCACCTATATCAAAAGAAAAAAGATCAGAAACATTAAATGTTGCACTCACATTGTACTCACCTGGAAGATCCAATTTATAAGCATTATCATTGATCTTTTTCCACAACTTGCTATGGACTATTGCCTTTTGCTTGTAACTTTGATTTCCTCTTAGTAGGAAACCTTTCTTTCCTTTATATTCACCCACACCCAATCTCCTGGCTCGAATGCGACAATTCGTCGCCCCTTATTGGCTTGTGTTGCATATTGTTTGTTTTTATTCTCTATATACTGTCATATTTGTCCATGCATCCTCTTTACCCTTTCAGCATTTTTTTGTCAATCTAGATTAGTAATCTCATTCAAAGGCAAAGGTAACTGTCATGGTCAGCCCACCTTGGTAGGTATTGTCCGCTTTGGGCCACGCAGGCCCGCACGATTTTGTCCCTTGGGCCAGGCTTTTCAACCCGGGCAGGCTTCGTTGGTAGGTATTGTCCGCTTTGGGCCACGCAGGCCCGCACGGTTTTGTCCCTTGGGCCAGGCTTTTCAACCCACCCAAAAGGCGCCTACCAAGTTGAGATACCACCCCTCTTATGTATAGATCGTTTTACCCCGTCCTTAACCGATGTGGGATATGCCTAAGGTGAGTGCACTGGTATCCCCAGAGTGACCAGCCACCGCTCACCCCCCTTTAGGGACTCAGCGCCCACGCTGAGGTTTGCCCCAACACCGGCCAGAGGGCACGGGGCCGGCTCTGATACCAAATGTCATGGCACCCACCTTGGTAGGTATTGTCCGCTTTGGGCCACGCAGGCCCGCACGGTTTTGTCCCTTGGGTGGGTTGAAAAGCCTGGCCCAAGGGACAAAACCGTGCGGGCCTGCGTGGCCCAAAGCGGACAATACCTACCAAGGTGGGTGCCATGACACGTCAGTAGCCAGTCTCCTGTGTTTTGACCATTTTTGGAACATTTTGTAGTTTGTAGGATTACATGTATAGTTTTATTAATTTTACAACATTATTTTTTTTTTACGGTATTTTTGCCTTTATTACATTATCATTTATATGTTTATCTCTTACGACTTGTGAAATCTTTATACCTGCAAAAACAAACCATAAAAATGCAAAATAGCGGTGTCCCACTTACTTGCGAAAGTGGCCCGACTCGTTAATGATCATCCAACCAATTTATTGTAAAAAAAAATGAAATAAAATAAAATAAATACAAGATAAAAATCAATCAGAAACAGAAGTGGATCGTAGTACTTACTTGACAGGGCAGTCCACTTGGTTAATGCGGATGTAATGGCTCAACCAAAAGATTAAAAGACTTTTAGATGATATTGAACCCATCATCCTCGTATCATCATTGGATCAGGCAGGGCATAAAAAACACGCGTCAACAGTTTGCCCCCACACTATATCATTAATTGTGTAAACAATTAATGTTAAAGTGTCCCACTGACGCGCCTTCAGTCTGGTAATCATCTTCAAAGCTCGGTTTGGTCGGCTTTGTTAGCTCCAGTCGGATTGGTAATGATCTCTAAAACTCGGTCTGATTGGTTTTGAAGATACCTCCGAAGCTCGGTCTGATTGGCTCGAAGGATTTTTGATTTGATTTGATTTGATTTCTGATAAATTGATTATGAATTTGATTTGAGTGAGTAGGGAACTGGATCGATATCCCAGCTGAAGTCGCATACGACTTGTTTCATTCGCGCCGAAAATCCCCGCCGAGGACCCGAAAACATTCCTTTTTTTATTTTATTTTATTTATATTTATGTTTAATTATATATTTGTTTAAATCCTTGGATTAAAACTTTTAGATGATAGTTGAAATCCCATCAGCCTCTGTAATCATCATGGATGCAGCGCAGGGCATAAAAAACATTTAAATCCTTGGATTAAAAGACTTTTAGATGATATTGAACCCATCATCCTCGTATCATCATTGGATCAGGCAGGGCATAAAAAACACGCGTCAACATACGCAAATGCAACTAATAAAATACACTCTTCCCATGATTTTAAATTCTTTTGAATGACAATACACAATAAGGTAGCTAAAGTTCTATTAACTACTTTAGTTTGTCTATCAATTTGTGGATGGCAAGTCGTAGAAAACAAAAGTTTAGTACCCAACTTTCCCCATAAAATTTTCCAAAAAAGTAACTAAGGAACTTAACATCCCTATCACTTATAATTGTTATAGGAATCCCATGCAAACGTACTACATCCCTGAAGAACAAATCGGCTATATTTGTGGTATCATCAGTTTTATGGCAAGGTATGAAATGTGCCATCTTAGAAAATCTATCCACTACCACAAATATTGAATCCATGCCTCTTTTTGACCTAGGAAAACCTAATAAAAAATCCATAAAAATATATATCCAAAGTTCACTAGGTACAAGTAAAGGTGTATACAACCCATGTGGCATGAGTTTAGAGTTAGCCTGTTTACATGCAATGTATATAGAACAAACCCTCTCCATATCCCTACATATATGTGGCCAAAAGAAATGCTCATGAAATATATCTAAAGTCTTATGCATACCAAAATTTCCCATTAATCCCCCATAATGAGATTCACGCACAAGCAACTCCTTAATGAGCAATTAGGCACGCATAGTTTATTCTCTTTAAACAAAAAGCCTTCTTGCCTATAAAACTTATGAAATGCTACCTTTTCACATGCTTCACACACATTAGCAAAATCAGAATCTTTAGCATTCAATTTTTTGATATAGTCAAATCCCATCAATTTAGAGCAAAGTGTAGAAATCAAAATATACCTGCGTGAAAGTGCATCTGCCACCACATTTTCCTTATATTGCTTGTACTGAATAACATAAGAGAATGCCTCGATATACTCAACCCATTTGGTATGGCGATAGTTTAGCTTCCCTTGCCTCTTCAAATGCTTTAAAGATTCATGATCCGAATGAATCACATATTCTTTAGGCCATAAATAATGTTGCCATGTCTCAAAAGCTCTCACTAAAGCATAAAACTCTTTATCATATGTGGAGTAATTCAATACTGCCCCATTAAACTTTTCGCTGAAAAACGCAATTGGCCTTTTTTTTTCTTGCATTAAAATGCCTACAATACCCACTCCAAAAGCATCACATTCAATTTCAAAGGTCTTATCAAAATCAAGTAACAGCAATAAAGGAGCAGAACTCAATTTATCTTTTAACGAATTAAAAGAAATCTCTTGATCATTACCCCATTAAAGTCCACATCTTTCTTGATCACCTCAGTTAAAGGTGCAACAATTGTGCTGAATCCTTTCACAAATCGCTTATAAAAACTAATCAATTCATGAAAACTTCTCACCTCAGTTATACTCTTAAACGTTGGCCAATCCTTGATTGTCTTCACCTTTTCCTCATCTACTTCAATGCCCCTTGCACTCACAACATAACCTAAAAGGATAATTCTTTCCATGCAAAAACTACATTTTTTTAAATTAGCATATAATTTTTCTTTCCTAAGCACATCAAACACACATTGCAAATGATGCATATGCTCATCTAAGCCCTTACTATATATTAAAATATCATCAAAGTAGACTACAATAAACCTGCCAATAAATGCATGAAAAACATGATTCATCAATCTCATAAAGGTAGTAGGTGCATTTGTCAAAACAAAAGGCATTACCATCCATTCATACAATCCATATTTGGTTTTGAATGTTGTTTTCCATTCATCATCGAGCTCCATTCTAATTTGGTGGCATCCACTTTTTAAATCAATCTTAGAAAATATGCAAGATCCATGCAATTCATTTAACATATCATCTAATCTAAGGATAGGATGATGATACTTTACAGTGATTTTATTAACTGCTCTACAATCTATGCACATCCTCCATGAACCATCTTTCTTTGGCACTAACAGTACTGGTACTGTGCATGGACTCATGCTCTCCCTCACACGTCCCTTTGCCAATAGCTCCTCAACTTGCCTTTGAAGTTCCTTTGTCTCCTTAGGATTACTCCTATATGCTAGTATGTTAGAAAAGGAAGCTCCAGGTATAAAGTCAATTTGATGCTCTATCCCTTTAATAGGTGGCAAACCCTTTGGTACCTATTCGGGAAAGACATCCTCATATTCCTGCAATAAACAAATAGCAACACTAGGCAAAGTAGAGGTAAGTGCATTAGTATTCAAATAAGTGTCCATGCACATGAGTACAATTAATGGCTTTGTGCATAAAAAACGCTCTTACACTCTCTTTCTTTTGCATACAAGCTCACTTTCTTTTCTTTTGCTATTTTTCTCTCCTCTTTCTCACTTTTTTTTGTCTTCTTTTTTCTCATTCTCTCCTTTTTTGATGCTCTCATCATCTATCTCTTTCTTTTCATCATAGGCTTTTTTTAGCCTCAAATGATCATCATACACTTCTTTGGGTATTAAGGGTACAAGAGTAATAGGCCTACCATGCATCATAAAAGAATATCTATTCGTGTAACCATCATGCTTCACACGCTTGTCATATTGCCATGGCCTACCAAGTAAAATGTGACTAGCTTGCATCAAGAAGTAAATAGTGCTTCGCTATATCTACCCATAGCATACATAAAAAGAATACTCATATCGTGTAACATCCATGCTTTCCCGCTTTGTCAATATTTGCATGGCCTACCAAGTAAATATGTGATCCTACTTGCAATTGTACAACATCACATAACACCTCATCAAATATTTTATCTAATAGATGAAATTAACACTTGTTTACTTGACACCTAATCCTCCCCACATTCAACTCAACCACTTGAAGTTTTATATGGTCTAAGGAATGTTAATGCATGATAAAATTCAACTCGCGTCAATCAAAAATAACTGCAACGATGCATTATGTGTAAAACTTCCCCATCCAATTATCATACTACACACTACTAATTAATCATGGCTATCTAGTGTGCAAAAATGTTCTCAACGTGCTCATGTCAATAATCTCATCATCCATATGTAGCTCAAACACATCTAGTATGTATACATGCTTTTCACACAGCATATACTTCATACACTACATCTTCTAAAGGAGCTATTTTTACAGCATATCATCACTATCACTTATCATCATGACATTCCAATTGTCGCATCATCTTCCATATCATTTTTAGCTCTTTTGTTGGACAGTGAAATGTCAATATGTGCCAATGCGCCAACACTCTTAAAGCACTTAGGTAAATTTCTATACTTATTATCTTGGGAAAAGTATTACCTTTTTCTGGCGCCCGTTTTCTTTTTCCTCGCCTTTGTCCAATCCAATTCCTTGACCCTTTGAACAACCCTGTATCCTTATTTTACTCCTACTTGGTTTCTAAGAGGAAAGTTAGAGTTCAAGCTGCTTTAAAGCATACTTTGCTTGCTAGCCTTGTTGCTTGAGTGCTTCTACCTTACATTGCCATGTGAACCATTATCTTCTACATGTCACATAATATTGAAGTCAGCTACATTAGGCAATGTCCTTGGTTTCAACCCATCACAAAAATCTGGCCATGTTTGCTTCTCATGTCTTCTTCCACATTTGCTTTGATCATGGCAATTTCCTCTCCTTTGGTAAAATCTCCACAACGTCTAGAACCTGAGTGAGGCCTTTTGTAGTGCGAATGAATGACTGCATAAAAATAAAATTAGCACAAGTAACATAATTTTAAATTTATTCGTTTTGTATTAATCATCAAAATCCGAGATTAAAAATTGACCTTTGAGCCAACAAATCTCTCGCTCATAATAGCTTTCATGTCATTCCCTAGATACGCCTTTCTCTATTCCTACGCCTGCTAGTGATCAATTGATCCCACCATATTAGTGCACAATCAATAAATTCAACCACCGCCAACTTTACCTTCTTCTCTTTAGAGTAGTTATGACATTCAAAAATTAGTTCTACATTCCTTTCCCACTCAAGATAAATATTAGGATCTTTTTTACCTTGGAAAGAAGGAATATCCATTTGATGCTTCCAAGGTTCATATCATAGTGTCTCAAACTCTTTGCTCTCTTTTAGGCCTTTGATTTATATCTAGGTGCAAATTTGCCCCCTCTATCTTGCTCGTCCTCACTGTCATCTTCCTCCTCAAATTCATCCCTATAGTTGTTAGGAGTAGGTGGTCGTGTATTTTGATATCTCATATTAGGAACATGTCTAGGACGCCCCCCTTTGCAACTCTTCAATACGTGTATCTTGCCTCTCCATCCTATCTCAAAGTTCCCCAAATACCACTTCCATTCTTTCAAATTGTCTTCGCATAGCTCGTAAGGTAGATGATATATCTTGTTGTTGCTTCAGATTCTCATGGTCACTCTTGTTGTAATTCTCACTCTTCTTAGACATGTTGTTAAACCTGCAAGAAAAAATATGTTAGAGATAATCCTCACTCGCTCCTTTAGGTGCTTACACTCAATTAATGTCCACACTCGTATTTCACACAATTCAGGCTTTTTCCCTCTTTTATGCTCACTACTCTTGCCTTTTACCACTCTAAGAATTCTCTTTTAACTCTTTAAGGAACTAAAGTTCAAACTAATCAGGAGAATAAAAGACTCAAAGATAGAGACTTTTGAACAGTCAATAGAAATAAATAAGGGAATTGAAGAACACAATTAAACCAATCTTGCTCCAATTTTTTTTCTTTTTGTGTGGAAATTTCAATAATCAAGCAATTCCATTTTTTTTATTGATTTTTTTCTTTTTTTTAACTTGAATTCAACAATGAAATATAAACTTAGATTGAATCAGGAAGCAAGAGAACTTCAGATTGTAACTTAGTATGATGAAATCGCAAACAATTAATTTTTTTAGCTAGATTAGAGCGATATTTTTTTAAGCAATAGTTGCAAATGGAAACAAACAGAAGCAAACGAAAGCAAACAAAATCAAATGAAAGCAAATGGAAATAAACGAAAGCAAACAGAAACAAATAGAAGCATAACAGAAACAAATGGAATCAAATGAAAATAAAAAAAAAAAAAAAAAAAAAAAAGCAAAACGAAAACAAAGGAGAGCAAACAAAGATAGGTAGAACCTAATTTGAACCAACGCTTTGATACCAAATGATGTGGAACCCCAAGAATAGCGTCTTGACATCCCAAATCAGATTTGATACGTAAACCCTAAATCCCAAATTAGGAACCCTAGATTGAATATAAAAACCCTAAAATTCCCCAAATTAGAACCTCTAATTCTCTGAATTAGGATTTCTTCTTAGATGGAATTGCGAGTCTTGACCAATATTTCAACTAAGTATGAAACCAAAGATATCAAGGCCGAAAGAAGAAATAGCTCTAGAAAAATTAATTATCTTTAATAAGTTCAAAACAAGTAATGAAAAACCAAAGAGAATTCTCTCTCTTAAATAAACGTATATACATTTTGTAATTAGAGCCCTTGCTGGGTTAAGGAGCGTGATTTTTCCCTAGAGGAAAGAATCAAGCAGAACGGGTTTGGTTGATTTTATTTATTGAAAGGCGATTTCTTCTTATTAGACTTGTTTTATTAATCCTCGATAAATGACAATCCTTTTTGAAATAGGATTAGTAAAGGTACTCTTACATGGTAAGATTTTTAGTTTAAGAGAACGCCACCCTTTTAAGAAAAAATTTCGATTAATCGATCTTTGGAATTGACTAACTCGGTTTTAAAAACCAAAAATAGGGGTTCAGGAGTTAGATACGATAATGGAAAGGTGTTAGGCACCCATATCACCGGTTAACCAGCCCCTTCAGGTCCATTAATTCACAATGATTTAATAATAAAATTAACCTAAGATTGAGATGTAAAATACTTTATATGCAATTTTTTGAACATGTCAATTAGCATTGTTGTTAAATGCATTAAATAAACATAACAAAGAAAGGGGGTGGAGAAAAGAAATACAATCCTCTTCATTAATATAATCTACCTCATTCCTTTTGAAATTTCTCTACCCAAACTAATATACATTAAAGCAATATTAGGTATCCATTTAGGGACCCTTTACCATTAAGCCAATATAGAACATAAAAACCATAGCAATAAAAGGCATCCATACAATATAAATCCAAACATAAACACATTTCACGATCACAAAAACCATACACAGAATCGATAAAACATCATTCATACTAAAAAAATGATTAATGATGTATGTTTATTTCATGGTTAATAGAATAATGGGTTGTTGCAGACATAATCATAATCATGATATTTATTAGACACGTTAGGACATCTGTGGGCATAGCTACACCCTTTAATTAGAATTTAGGGGGATTGACCAATTCAGTTTGTACACCTACAAATTAAAAGGTTTAAACATGACTAAAACATCAAATAACAGCGAAAAGAGGTAAATAAGTGAACGATTAGTATATAATGGGTTTACCAGTAGAAATGAATGAACATAAGGGGGGCGAGCGCATTTAGAACTAATCGTATTATTGTAATAGCTCATATAATATTAATTAAGCCTGTTATCTTAAAATTAATTTCTTGCATATAACTTTCAAAGCACTGTATAAAATATTCTTGTCCTATTAAGAATATTAAGCCCTTTTTAACATTTATATATGATTATCGATTACTTGGATTGTGCGATTCACTAATCCCATTATTTATTAACTCTTGAAACATAAAACATCCTCATTAATCATTTGTAGATGAATGAATGTTTATGATTCTGTGTATGGAGTTGTGATTCAGTGAATGTTATTTTTATTTTGGATTTATATTGTATGGATGCCTTTTTATTTGCTATGGTTCATCTATAATTGTATATTGGCTTAATGTAAATGGGGGGGTTACTAAATGGATACGCCTAACCTAATTTGCTTTAATGTACTAATAATTAGTTTTGGTAGAGAATTATCAAAGGGTATGAAGCGGAATAGATTATAATTTCTAATTATTGAGGTATTTTGGAAATTTGTATTCTATTCTCGCCCTTTACCCTCCGTTTCTTTTTTGAGTATACATAGTTTATTTTTAATCTGCGTTGTACAACAAAATGCTTTAAATTAGACATTGTTTCTACAAAAAAATTCTCGCATCTTAAAAAGAATATTTTCTAACATTCATCAGGATTCTGTGAGTATAGATTCTTTATTATTTATGCCATCAACATTGTATGAAATTTTAATACTGGACACGGAAATGAGGGGCTGGTTATTAACCCGGGAGATCGGAATATGGTGCTTAAAACTATCCATAATGTTCCACTTAAAATCTGTATCTAACTCCTGATTTTACGCCCTGGTAATTTTTGTATTACACACCGAGCTTTAGTTCACGAATAAATATCCAAAATTAGCCGTAGGGATCGAAAGCTTAAGATCCTTGCGGACAAACTTTGCCAACATTTTCGACTTAATGGAGCACAGTACGGTGTATATGAGGAACGATCTCTTAAAGACGTGCAAGCATAATAAAGACTTATCCTCCGTCATGAGACGTGGAATTGAGATTAGATTATAGTAGACTAAAGACATGCTCTGGTCCAAAAGGAATTGTCCATTTATTGGAGGATTAATAAACCAGAGTCTAAATAAGAAAGAAGAATGCTTTCAAAATACACATAAACACCTTTTTAACCAAAACGGTTCGTGCTTTCGATTGTCCTTTCCTCGTCTCACTGGAAAAAATATCCGCACATCTTACCCACCGAGCCAAGGAGCCATAAAATTAAAATAGTATAATACGCCATTAATTGGTACTAGAGAGAGGGGGGAGTATTTCACTCACTTTGTTGGACTTTTTTCATTAAAAAATGTTGAAACATTATATAAACAGATAATTAATTTTGTAATGGGTATTTTTCATGGGGGATCTTATCAGGCCCTTAGAATATCAACTTTGCTAAGTGGGAGGATCAACTGTATTTTTAGTTGAACTATTGCTGGGGTGATCAAGAGAACTGCAATGGTGGCCAATCCTGAGGAGAAGAACGAAGTCCTAACATTGCCGACTGTAATTAGGCGGTTTTCACTATGAGCGCGAGGGTGTATATTCAGAGGGCGCGCGAGCATGTTATCATCAAATCTGTCGATTTGGCTGGTGTCAGCCAGCCTATTCTTCGCGATTTCCGGGCATCCATATTGCGTAAGCTTATAGGCACAGCCTTTGCGCCTCAAAATCTCGAAAGGCATCTCAGATAATAATCCTTCTCTTTGTTCTTTGCGCCTTTTGTTCTTTTTGTATTGTTTATTTTTTCCCATTTGCTTCTCGCTTTTGCCTTCCATTTACTTTCTTTGCCTAATCGTTTTATTTCCGTTTGCTTTCCTTTTTGGATTCCGTTTGCTTCTGTTTTATTTCTGTTCGGCAACTAATTGCTAAAAAAAAAGAATATTGCTCCATCTAAGTTAGAAAAGAAAGAAAAAAAATTATTGTTTGCGATTTCATCATACAAAGTTTGTAATCTGAAGTTCTCTTTGCTTCCTGATTCTAATTTTGAGCTTATATTTCATTTTTGAATTCAGAGGTGTTATATAAAAAGCAAACTACAAATCTAAAAATAAAAACTCAAAATGGGCCTTGACACTTATCTATGAAATAATGACACCGCGAATAAGGAATAAAATATATCGAAGCTCAAAGATATATAGATATAATACGAAAAAGTATATGTTGGTAGTCGTGTACATATTTACTGGCTATTTGTTTTAATATAGGAATACTGCTTTTTACAGTCCCTCTAATTTTTCGAGCTTATTACTCCTTCCTTTAGAGAAAAGCATTGCACCAATATTTTATATTAAATTGATCTAAATTGATTAAGTTTTTTCGAAAGTTTCAAAAGTATCTCTTTTAAAATGTAGCTTAAATAATGAAGAAAGAGATTCATATTAGGAATGTGGTAGGCAAAAGAGGTAAAGATCCCACAGCATAAAAAAAGGGGAATAATAGAAGCCTGAATTGTATTGATAATTCCCAGACGAGTGTGCTCTGAAACATCATAAATTAATGTAAAAACCACGTGAGTAAAGGTGGAAGGCACGTTGTTGAAGAGAGTATATATCTCCTTAAACATATGCTGTGTTTCTTTCAATGTTTTAAAAAATGTCTAAGAAGAGTGAGAAGGTGGGCGCCAACAAGTATGTGTTCACAAAGAATCCGATAGCCAAACAATACAGCATATATTCAATCATACGTAATGACGAGTTATGCAAGACAATCTTTGAAATGAATGGAGAATGGAAGTTGTGGGTGTTATGGAAAAAATGTATCCGAGAGATAGAGGATTGGTAGAGGCAAGACTACAACCCATTTAATATCCAAAGAGGAAGAGATTGCAAAACGGGGACGAGAGGCTCCTAAGCATGTTTCTTAATATAAAGAGCACATTCTCAAAATATGGAAAGGACTTCACATTACTCTCTATAAGAACTATAGGTGTATGGGAAAATTTGAGAGGTAGTTGAAGTATGAACGGCTCGCAGAAAGATGAGACAAGATGTGAGGTGGGCCACTCGATTTCTCTGCTACCTAAGACTAATGATCAAGGCTGAGAAGAGAGGCACAATACCCAGAGCGTCAAAGTGCAACATTATGCGAATTAAGTAAACTAGGGCGTTGGCAAAAGCATCCAAAAATGTGAAGGAGAAATTCCTTCGTGTTTTATAGGGTAAAAAGCCTCTGATACTTTTTAAATAGGTGTCTATTTACTTCGGGATGGGAAGGAAAGGGAAGTAAGAGGGCAAACTTTAATGCCACTAACTACTCGAAGGAAGAACGTAAAAGTCTGGGCGAAACTTTAATAGAGAAAATTGTACTCCATATATGGAATTAGTGATGGGGAGGGATGACACTGATCATTAGCAGGTGAGGAACCACAAGAAAGAAAAAGGGCCCTGAGTATGAGAACAGTGGAAAGTGACATTGAAAGCTGCTAAGTCGAGAACACAGACTTTTATTCCCTAAGCATTAACTAAATCGGACTGGTATGGGTACAGACTCGGTATCATCGCCTACCAAAAACGAAGAACCTAGCTGCAAACTCCGAAGAAAGGGTTCATGACTGAGAGAGCTCTCGTGAATGAGTGCACTTCTTTAGCGGCCCCGGTTTTAAGCGAGAAGGAGATGGCAGAATTGACCAAAACTGGCAACTCAATAAAGTGAATAATCGATGGCAAGAAGAAACTGAGAAGCAACATTGGCCGAAAACACAGAGTTTTATATTTAGTGTGAGATGTTGAAAACCTAAAAGACCATTAGACCTAATCGTACGTGAGAATCTGTAACAATATTTATTGTGAGAACTTCAGAAGATATGTGTTCACTAATGCAGCAATATGGATCGATAAGGTTAGATAGAAATGTCAGCTAAGCGCAAAAAGTTTGCAAGCAAGTATGCTTAAAACAGCTTGAAAACTCTACTCCTCTTAGGAAACCAAGTAGGGAGTAAAATAAGGATAACAGGAGTTTGTTTCAAAGAGGTCCAAGGAGAGATGGACAAAGGCAAAAAAGAAAACGGGCAGCCATGAAAAAGGAGAAAATTTTTACTCCTACGTATTTCCCGAAGACTAAGTAGTATAGGAAAGGATTAACTAACATCAGACTTTATGAGGTTTGCGCAAAATCTTTGGAATGCATGTAAAAATGGTGGTGCATTTTAACAATGTCCCATCAAAATTAGCGAGAAAAGAGAGCCTATGCTATTTTATAGGGAAGGGAGTGACTGAGGACAAATTGAGAATGATCAAAATGCGTGATGATAGTCTGAATCAGATTCTGTAATGGATAGTGCCCTTGGGAATTAGTATCGCCTTTAAGACAGGATGGGAAGTCCTCAAGTGATTGAGAGCTATTGCTGTGAAAAGGAGGGAATAGTAATACTAATTACATTAGAGTGTGTGTTGTAATTGTCTGAGCTTCAATCATTATGGATGAGTGAGATTATTGATTCTAAATTCAAGGAGCGGTTCGACAACGTCAAGAGAACGAAAATTTTATTCGACCCAATATTCTATGTAGCCATAATCTCAAAAAGATAAAAGGGTGTATTAGTAAATGATTAAATTTGATAGAGGGAAGTTAACACCTAATGCATTCACAACAGTATATCGTCTCCAAATTGCAACAACTAACCGATGCGTGGCAATTAGTTGATGGGAAGGAAATATGACGGAAGAGATCCAATACTGCCAACTGCGATTAGTGTAAAACTTCCCCATCAATTATCAATACTAAACGAATCAGGAAAATAGAACAAGAACCAACGACGGTTAACTCATTGAATATGGCATGCTTAGGTGATCGAAAAATGAGGATGAAGTGCTCTCTACGGTTGCTCTGCCATCCTTAGCTGGTCTTGCGAAAACCATAAAGAAAATCATCTGAAAAGATGGCTAGCTACTCCTCAGATTCAAATCAGCTAGCTATAGCATCACAACAAATGCACATTCAGCTAATTATCCACACTCATTATTGGCACCCCTTACACAGCAATACTAACATTGCATTCAACAACTAGCCAACAGTGGATGCTAAGAGAGAGAGAAAGGCGGCAAAGAGTAAGTGCCATGAGGCCAAAAACAGTAGATAACTTACTGGGTATGCAATATCGAAAAGATGATCATTCTGGGCAGGAAAGCGTGCAACCCAGATGCATTTCTTCTAAATCAATTATGGCCTCTGTTGTTTGTGCGTCAACATTCTAAGCAAGACATGTAGGTAACAGATAGCACACAAATAAATGAAATACAATATCACACAATAAACGGCATGGAGAGAAGGCAGTGTTAGTAATTTGCTATATCTTATTATCGTTGTGAGCGAAGAAGTATTTACCAGAAGGGAGAAGATAGGTTTAAGCTCGGCTAGTTGGGTTATGAGGTCCAATTTGGCCCAAATCATGGATTTTTTAACTTGGTTTTTTTAATTGGTTTCGGGGATTCTAATGGGTTTAATTGTTTAACAAAATATAAATGCCACATGGAATAAGTAATGCAACGGGTGGAAAAAAAAAATGCCACCGTAAAAAAGATTGTATTTCAACACTCAATTCTTGTAACTGAATAAGGGTAAAGATACAAAATAACAAGTTAGGGGCAGTAGGTCCTGCAAAGTTGATGTTGACATGGTTAAAATGAAAAAATTCAAGGGGGGATTTTATGCATTCCGCCCATTAGAAAACCTTAAAAACAAACATTTTAGGACATCCTCAAATAACAGGGTCAGGTCGGCAGTGAACGATGGGGATAAGCTTCATCCGTCGAGAGGGGAACACAGCCCCCCGATCACCAGCTTAAGGGCCCTAAATGACCGCTTAGATCCACAAATAAAGATCCAATTATCTCAGATCGGATTTGATATTTATTTGATACCAGGGCTGTTTGTCAATATGAGTGTAAGTATACTGAAAAAAAGTCCGATTTTCGTTATGTAGCAGTCTATAGTAGATAGAGTATGATAAGAAGAAAAGGGGGGATAGTAGAGAAAGGTATACAAGCTAATAATAGTAATACGAATTCCGCACCCTTTATTATCAATTTTGACATAGTCCCCGATCATACATAGCCCAGACGTTCTTCCACATCTTACTTAGGTACGACTGGCAGGAACTCTCTTTCAAATTCGACTTTCCTGTCTTCTCTTATGCTAATGGTCCTGGTAAAAGCTCTTCTCCTTCGATCTACTTTTCGGATAATCTCGGGTGGTATATATATAATATTCTAAAAAAACAAGCAAACCAAAGGGAAGAATGAGCATTTTTTTTTAGAAAATATTCTTATTTGTATTTTATTTTTATTTTAATACCAAAAGCTATATATAATTGAATAACGCGTAAGGAGCGAAAATGAGAGATCTCGTAGTTTTCTTGAACCTGTGGCCATTAGGTTAAAAGCCCACCACTAAGTATTTTAGCTTAGATTGTATTGGGTTTTCATTTTTTTTTAAATATTTTAAAAAAACACTTTATTCAAGTTTTTTTTTTTTTTTTTTTGTTTCGAAAGAAGGAGAAAGATTCAAGTTAAATATGCATTTATTACTAAATTAAATATAATAATTTCGTTAATATAGTTTTGTTTTATACATTTATTTTAATAAAGATATAAAAAAATTATGTAGCATAGCATAACTATAATATATTAGGATTTCATTAAAAACTTCAAATCAATACAAATAATGCAAGAAAGACATGACTCTCTCCTGAAGATCAGACATAAAACAAAATAATTATTACTAAACTAATTATTGTTCGCTGATCTAATAAGAAATCTTAATGAAAATTGGAAGATGAACTTGAAAAAAAGTAATAGATCGTCAAAGTGACTGGCTAGATAAGCTCCTTGAATCTTCTATACATGGTCTAATATCCATGAACTAATTATTTATGACGAACCCAAAGGATTTGAACTACTAAATCAATAGAGTAAAATGCCACACTACCAGGCTCAAAAAAAACAAAGATCATCATGAATTGCACACTTGTCCAAATAAAACAAAACAAATGCAAAAAAAACAAAACAAGTACTCCACATAAAATGGAGAGATCACAAACTCCATACAAAATGGAGATAAACTATGAAAAATAGCAGAAACATAAATAATATAGATCAATGCCAAATAGACATAGATCTGTAACTTATCTAACCAAAAACACAAAGTTTGATAAAATAAAAAATAATAGGGAGGGGTTGCACAAAAGACAAGAATCAACCCCTTCCTATATTTACATAGTTAGTTTTTGTGTTTCAATGGAGAAAAGGAAAGAATTCTAATGAAGAAGGTAGCGAGAGCATCACATAAATATATTTAGTATTTATCATTTATTTTTATGAAATTACTGTTTCAAGGATATTTTAGGAAAGAAAGTTAAATGAATTTTCAATTATAAATTTATTTTATACATGATTATGTGAAATTCAATTGAATTACATATTTTAAATTAATCTACACTTTTATATTATATATAAAAGTGGGAATGAGGGGGAAATAATGAGATTTTTTATATTATTCTTGTAAATTTAAGATACTTTAAAATAACTTTAGTTAACAATTAAACATTTTAACACAAAATATTATAAATCTATATAATTTGATTGGATGTTTTTTAACTTTTTTTAATAGATAAATGCATATAGATAATTAAGCAATTTGAAAAATTTTAAATTTTACTATATATCTTATTATTCAATATTTTTTTTTCAAATTAATTAATTATATATATATTAAAATAATATTAATAATATAATTTTTATTTACTATAATTGTAATTTATCTTCAATATTATTATTTTAAATGAATATGTGTAAATACAAGGCATTTGAAAATTTTTACTTTTTTTAAAATTTATTTTAAATAAATATATCCTGATAATTAAGATTTTGATTTAAAAAGAATATAGTTAAATTTCTTTAATTACCAATTCACCCTAATTTGGTTGGCGAAAAATAGGATAAAAATATTATTTTTAAACGTCTCAAATTTGATTAATTATATTGATAGCTAATTTAATTTAAATCATATTCTTTCTATTAAGGAATATAATTTTATTAATAATTTTTAAAATGATTTCATGATTTTGATTGATTAAAAAAATAAAAATAAGAATAATTATTATTTATAAATATTTAATTTTATTTATTAGGTTAGTTTCTTATTCTGTTGCTAAAGTATATTCATTACTAAAAGAAATTATAATAAAAGTTATTAACAAACTATGTAAGTTAATTATAAAACATAAAATAAAAGTTATATGATGATTTTTATAAATTAATTTTGTACTTAAATAAAAAATAAAAGGAATTAGCATATAATAAAAATTATATGAATTAGTATATTGAAGAGAATATAAATGACATATTTCATATTTAAATTACCATTTTAAAAGGAGAAACAAGTATATTAATTTTTTTTAATGAGATATTAAAGTGCAACACATATAATTATAAAAAATATTTTAATGTATATATAAAAATCACTGTATTTATTGGAATCTAAATAAAAATTTATATTTTAATTATATAAATAAAAAGCTAAATGAATATAAAAAATGAGCATATAATCAAATATAATCAACGTGTATCGCACGTCATAAAAATAATTAGTCATATTAAATATGAGAATTCATTAACAAATGAATCGAATGAGAATTTATTTATAAATAAATTTTATATTTTTGAATTCATTTATATCAAACTAAGTGTAAAAATAAATAATTAAATATTATATGAAAAATTAAAAGGAAAGGAGTTAGACAGTTGATCACCTGATGACGTCCGCTCCTATTCTATCCAAAACCATCTTCCCCACAAAATTTAAGGAAACCAAAAAAAAAAAAAAAAAAAAAAAAAAAAAAAAAAAAAAAAACAAAAAGACAAAAGAGAAAAAAAACCAAAAACACCATTAACATGTTCTTTTTTTTCTTTCTTATTTTCAATTTGAAGTTTTATCTAAAAACCTCAGCTAATTCGATTCAGGAAATGATGAGCATTGTATGTGGCCACGGCCACCATTGCAATTGGAGAGTGAGAGTTGGAGTTCAAAACCCTATTTGCAAATCAAGATTTAATCAGTTTCCTCAACTTCCATATTTTCGTTTTGGAGGGTTTATTCTCTATAATTATACCCGCAAATATACGCCTGTCATATGCTGCAGTTCGGTGGATGATTTGGATGGCAATGATTCAGAAGAAGAAGATGATGAAGTTAGCGACAACAAAGATAAAGCCGAAGCTGCTGGGGTATGTCCAATTTTTGTTATTAGTTTGAACTTTTAATAACAAGAAATGATTTATTATGCTAAATTATGATTCTCCAGATTGATAGCGAAATGCTGAGAAAGAATCTTGAAAGAATTGTTGGTGCAGATGATTCCAACTTTAGTGGAATAGACCTTGCAACTCTTATTAGGAACAAGTATGGCAGGTCTTATGATGTTCAACTAATAAAGAAGGTACGCCTTCTTTGCTCAAAGTCCATGTATTAATTGAAAGCATGCTGTTGTTTCTCTTCTCTTTGATTTTTCATGTGAAATATTAGTTGCAGTGGGCAGTACAGTACAGAATTACAAGTTTTAGGAATTGTTTACTGTCTCCGGACTCCAAATTATGCAATTTTCCAGACTTTTTATTTTTATTAGTTCTTATCATTTAGCAACCTGACTTAGTTTCTATTGCCATCTCAAAATTTTCCTTTTTCCTCCTGATTTTCTTTGATTACCATCAATTTTGATACACTTTGATTAGTATAGTAGATACATTTCCTTATGAGACTAAATCAACTTATGAACCAAGCTTTGTTGGCATCTTTTGCTATGTACATGTTGTTATGAAAGCTAAACAACAGAGACATAGACTGGTCAAAGTTCTATTTGTGTAAATAGGGCTAAACATTATCTAGTGCTAAAGTAATGACAAACTAAGAGATGGAAGGATGCCTGACACGTGCGCGCACACAAACACACGTATACATACGTTCTGCTATGATTAGTTCATGTTGACTTCCCCCTTCTCGTGGAAGGTTCATGCCTTCATGGTGTTCATTGCTGATGCTTTGTAGGACTTTGGTTGACAATATTTAGCTTCTCTATTTCTCATGCCACCCTTCAACCCAAAAAGATAAATAAAATAAAAAAATTGTTTTAGTAGAGAAAAGCAATGTTATAAATACCATTTGTTTGAATCAGCAGTATGCTGATTCATTTTTATTTTTCAAAACTTGGCTTCAGCAAAAAAAAAAAAAAAGTTAGACTTGAGTCCATGCATTAAGGTGTTTTCCAAGGCAACTCTCTACTCAATTGTCTTATTTGTTTTTTTCTTACTGACAAGTAATCTTGTTTCAGCAGTCTTGATCTATTAGTTGGTACATCTTTAGACTTTTAAAGGACATGGTCTCCTAAATGAAATGCACAACTTAATCAAAATTTGTTTAAAACTAAAATTTTAAAATTGTCCAAATGACCAAAAAAAAAAAAAAGGAAAAAAAAAAAAATGTCCCCAAATGACCAAAAAAAAAATAAAAGGAAAAAAAAAAAAAAAAAAAAAAAGGAAAAAAAAAAAAAATCTTTGTATGCATTGTCAAGTTTAGCCTGAGTTGAGATGTTGGTAATAAATTTAGCTAGTTGACTACTTACCAAAAAAATAATAATAAATAAATAAAAGGAAAGAAATCACGTATGTGGATTATAGCTTACTTTCAGATTCAACAATTTGATTCCCAGAAGCTTTACTCTTGCTTTTGATCATTTTCCGCACTAAGTTTCACAATCTTTTGAAACTCTATAATATTATATTTCTTTATTTGGCTCATCCATGCTGAAAAATTTTGTTGATAGCAACTTTATTATTAACTTACCCAAAGTCATAGTCTGCCTCCATGCCCAAATTTTTAATAACCAAAATTTCACTACATTTTGAAGTTCCATAAACTTGATTTTTGTCCCATCTTGTTTGCACCCAAGTTTTATCAAGCCATATTTGTTGCAATGTAGACAACTTCACCAAAAGTCTTAAGACATTGTTTCTTATAACATGGCTCCAAGTTGCCATAAGTGTTATTTTCAAGTGGTAAAAGTCAATGCTCATGTTTGTCTTCATCCGTCACCAACTTGTAACGAAGTTTGGGATTTGCTACTGTTGAAATCCTTATAATCAATATTGATTTACTTTCCTAGTTAGCTAGACTTTCTTAGTTAATTATTTTCCTATTTTAGAGAGATTCTTGTATATAAATTACCTAGTGTAGGGATTGTAATTAACACAATAGAAAGAAATACAACATAAGGGATTGTAATTAACACAATAGAAAGAAATACAACATATTCTTTCCTTTAATTTCTTAATGGTATCAGAGCCATTGCCGTGAATTTTTCGGCAACGGTTTTGATTTGAGAGTGGTCTGAGATATACACAGCACCGCCGGGATTGGGAGTTGGTCATCACCGCCCACCTCAGAAGGAAGAGCGACCGCGGATCGGCCCTCCGTCCAAACCGTGTCGCCACCCAACCATGCGCGTGTGTACACACGCCTCCAGAAGTTTCTGACCATTCTTCACGCGCCGGTGCGTGCGACTATTTCCAGCGAGCTCCGTCGACTTTTCTTGTTCCGGCGGCCTCGACTAGGTGTGGCGACTTTGACTTATTGGTTCTTCAGCACCAGTTTTGCCTTTTGGAATTATTTTCCCTTTTTTGGCTTATTTCTACCATTGCCGCTCGAGTTTTTTTTTCTAGTCTGACATTATGGGTGACAGAAAGAAGGTAGATATGGGTTTTCACTCAGAGAGCCCCTCACTTCAGATTAATCCGATGAAGTTAGATGGAACAAACTACCTGGCTTTTCACTCAGAGAGCCCCTCACTTCAGATTAATCCGATGAAGTTAGATGGAACAAACTACCTGGCTTGGTCTCGGTCTTGTTTATTATTTATTGAAGCTAGAGGTTTGTAGGGATACCTTGATGGTGGAGCGACTAAACTAGTTTCGACAGATTCGGGCTTTAACAAGTGGAAATCTTAGAATTCTCTTATTATGTCTCGGTTAATAAATTCCATGTGCAGCCAACTATTTCCTGAGGATATTTGCTTCTTGATACAACTAAGAAGATATGGAATGCCGTTTCACATATGTATTCACAAACTGTAAACTATGCTCAGAGATATGAATTGCGACAGAAAGTTCATGAGACAAAGCAGGGTGATCTAACTATCGCTCAATATTTTGCAGAACTTAGTGGGTTCTGGCAGGAACTGGACTATTACCAGGATTTTAGAGCAAAATGTCCTGATGATGCAACTCAAGTTCAGAAGTTGATTGAAGTAGCGTGTGTATGATTTTCTGGCGAGCCTAAATAACGAGTATGATTAGATTCGTGTTCAAGTTCTTGGATGAAACCCTTTTCCATCCTTGCGACAAGCATAGTCCTTTATACAACAAGAGGAGTCTAGGAGGAGTGCCATGGCTCACGGGTCTATGATCAATAAAGCAGGGTTGATTGCTGATTTTGCAAGAGCGCAAATGCAGGCTGCAAAGAGTGGATCTTCGGATAGTGATCAGTTAGTTTATGACTATTGTGGTAAGAACAGGCACACTAAGGAGTTCTGCTGGAAATTACATGGACGCCCAACTAAAGGGCGTGGAGAGAAACGTGTCAGTTCTTCTAGACTACAGGCGCACATATTTGATGGTGGGGCTTTATTTGAGGAACCATTTACTGCTGGTAGCTTTTCTGATAAGGAAATTCAGTCCCTGAAACGATTGTTGTCGCAGCTTGAATCTTCCTCAAGTTAGACTGCAACTTCTAATTTTGTCAATTCAACTTCTTACTTTCCTTGCTAAAATTGCAAAATCCTATTGGGTTATAGATTCAGGAGCAAACAAACATACAACAGGCTTTATAAAACATTTCCTTACATATACTAAATATCGAGGCACCGACAAAATCCGAATTGCGGATGGCTCTTTAGTACCTATTGCTGGCACATGTTCTATTGATTGTACTCTCAATATTAATTTCTCCTTTGTTCTTCATGTTCCTAGATTTCCTATTAATCTCTTATTTGTTAGCCTAATCACAAAAACACTTAACTGCAAAGTAACCTTTTATCCTATTCATTGTATATTTCAGGAGATGAACACAGGGAGAACGATTGGCAGTGGTAGCTTGCGCGATGGACTGGATCTGTTGGATGATGTGTGTCGTTTTTTAAATTCGGGTACCAGTCAAGCTTTGTTAGGAACTTCTAGAAATCCTTCCCATGAGGTTATTCAATGGCATAAGAAGGAACTTCTAGAAATCCTTCCCATGAGGTTATTCAATGGCATAAGAGATTAGGACATCCTTCTTTTTCTGTTTTAGGACGTTTATTTCCCACTTTGTCTACTAAGTGTGATTTTGATTTATTAGTATGTGATGTTTGTGAACTTGCCAAACACACTAGGCATTCTTATTCTTCAATTAATAAGAAAAGTTTGGTACCTTTTGCTACTATTTATTCTGATGTATGGGTTCCTACTAAAACTGTTCTCTTTCTGGTTATAGATGGTTTGTGACCTTTATTGATTGTTGCACTAGATTGACTTGGGTTTATTTGATGAAAGGAAAAAATGAAGTTTTTTCGGGTTTTCAGAAAAAAATGAAGTTTTTTCGGGTTTTCAGAACTTCCATAAGATGATTTTTGCTCAGTTTGATGCGCATATTAAAATCCTAAGAACTGATAATGGTACTAAACTGATAATGGTACTAAATACATGAATGCAAATTTTCGTACCTATTTAGATTCTAATGGTATCATACATCAAACTAGTTGTGTCAATACTAGTGCTCAAAATGGAGTAGCTTAAAGAAAAAACAGGCATTTACTAGAAGTAGCTCAGTCTCTTATGTTTACAATGAATCTTCCTAAACCATATTAGGGGATGCTATTTTTACTGCTGCTTACCTTATTATTCGTATGCCTCTTCGTACTTTAAACTTAAAAACTCCATTAGAGGTTCTTCAAGGAAAAAACTCTTATATTGTACCTCCTAAAGTTTTTTGTTGTGTTTGTTTTGTTCATCAGAACGATCTAGGCAAATTAGATCCTCGAGCTTTGAAGTGTGTGTTTGTTGTTAGATCCTCGAGCTTTGAAGTGTGTGTTTGTTGGCTACTCTAATACTCAAAAGGGGTACAAATGTTATTATCCTCCTTCGAGAAAATACTTTGTGAGTATGGATGTTACCTTTAGAGAATTTGAATATTATTTTCCTTCCCAGTCACCTCTTCAAGGGGAGAAATGTCAGTGGAAGAGGTGATAGATAATTCTATGGACATTCCCTTGCTGGGGGAGATTCCTATAAGCATAGATAACAAGGGAGACCAACCAATAGAAACTTGGGAAGATTGGATAGACCTGATTTGAAAACATACACACGGCAGGATAATACAGATACAACCATAGAGCATGAAATCTCTGCTCAACCGTCCTCTCCAAATTCAGGTCCTGAAAATACAGAAGAACAAGAACCTGGTGAGTCTTCTTTGATTCCTGTTGATTCTGTTCCTAATCCTGATTCTAATCCCTCTTATACTGATCTTGATCTTCCTATTGTCCTCCTCCTATAGAGCCTTTGTTTTGTCTGTTTCTTTTATTTCTATACCGCAGGATTGGCAAGAGGCATTGCAAGACTCAAAATGGAAGGTGTTAAGGATTAGTTGTAAATAGAACTCTGTTAGGAGTTAGATTCGTAATAGGTTTATAGTATCTTGTATGTGTATATATATGTGTCCCTATTGATGAATCAAAAAAGCAAGAAAATATTTTTCCATATATGTGTCCCTATTGATGAATCAAAAAAGCAAGAAAATATTTTTCCACATTAAATTTACATGGTATCAGAGCCTGTGGCTCTTTAAACTTGACTTTTCCCGTTTGTGTTGAAAATTTCCGGTGGCTGTCAGTGTTTCCAGTGGCTGTCAGTGTTGGTGACCATTCTAGGGTCAATGTTTTGTCTCACCGCCTACTCCAAGAGCTGCTCCAACTGCCGACTGGCGTTCCCTCAAAATCCAGTCACCGGATTCCCTGCGCGTGGGCCTCACGCGCCGATTTAGTTTTCTGCTACAGCACCGGCGGCGCGTCCGGCTGTTTTCGGTGATCGGAAATTGCTTTCTAGCTTCGATTCTAGGTCCCGCAATTTACTCAAGTGGTTGTTTTCCGATCTGTCGAAGTTTTGGTAGGAGCGTTCTCAGTTTTGTCAATTTGGCGTTTCAGGTTACCTCTTGTTCCTGTTTGCGTTGAAAGGCTATTTTTTTTGTCTCTTTCTGTGTTGCTGATAGGGTGTTTAGTTTTTATTAATAATGGATCCTAAACGCAAGTGTACTCATCTTATTATTTCTTCTTTTGTCAGTTATGATCATCTTTCTTCTTCATCTCGTTGTTTTGTAAGTAACGTAGACTCTGTCTCTACCCCTAAAACTGTTGTCCAAGCTTTGTCCCATTCTGGTTGGTGTGTAGTAATGAAAGAGCAGATGGCTGCTTTAGATACTAATGGTACTTGGGATCTTGTGCCTCTCCTGGCAGGTAAGAAAACTATTGGTTGTAAGTGGGTTTTCACCATGTAAGTGAATCCTGATGGGTCTGTTGCTCGTCTCAAGGCTCGATTAGTTGCTAAGGGTTATTCTCCGATTTATGGCCTTGATTATTTTGATACTTTTTCTCCTGTCACCAAATTGTCCACCAAAATTGTCTCTGTTCCGTTTTAATATATTTCCCTTTAGCAGCTACTTTTGACTTGCCCTTTACATCAGCTAGATTGTTAAAGAATGCCTTTCGTCATGGGGATCCCCCTTTTCCCCAAACCCCAAGGAGGAAGTTTACAATGGAGCAACATGGAGCAACCACCAAGCTTTGTTGCTCAGGGGGAGTCGGGAAAAGTGTGTAAACTTCGAAAATCTCTTTATGGCCTAAAACAAAGTCCTCGAGCTTGGTTTCGTAAATTTTGCAATGTGGTACATCAATTTGGCATGCAGAAGAGTACTTCTGATCATTCTGTATTTTTCAGAAGTACTGAGACTGGTTTGATTCTACTTGTGGTTTATGTTGATGACATTGTTACCACAGGGAGTGATTCAACCGGCATTACATCACTCAAGTCATTTCTCCAGACTCGATTCGAGACAAAAGACTTAGGATTGTTGAAGTATTTTTTGGGTATTGAAGTGTCTAGGTGTAAGAGAGGTATATTCTTATATCAAAGGAAGTATGTCCTTGACTTACTGAAGGAAACTAGAAAGTTGGGGGCCAAGCCATGTAGTGCTCCAATGACTCCTAATTTGCTATTTGATGATCCTGAGATGTATAAAAGGTTAGTGGGCAAACTGAATTATCTTACAGTAACATGTCCAGATATTTCTTACTCTGTAAGCGTCTTAAGCCAGTTTATGTATTCTCCTACTGTTATCCATTGGGAAGCTTTAGGACAGTTTTTTGCTACTTGAAAGGTAATCTAGGTCGTGGCCTCCTTTACCGTAATCATGGGCATTTGGACATTGAGTGTTTTTCAGATGCGGATTGGGCAGGTTCGAAGGTTTCAGATGCGGATTGGGCAGGATTCGAAGGTTTGAATAGAAGATCAACTTCAAGGATATTGTGTCTTTGTGGGTGGAAACTTGAATATTGTGGAGGAGCAAGAAACCAAAATGTAGTCTCACGATTCGAGTGCTGAAGTCATAATATCGAGCTATGGCACAAATCTGCTTGTGAATTTAATTTGGATTCGTCAATTGTTAGAGAAGTTGGCTCAAAGTCATCCTCACCTGCAAAGTTTATGGTGTGATAAAATCAGTTATGGTGTGATAATCAAGCTACTCTTCATATTGCATCAAATTTAGTATTCCATGAACGAACAAAACATATCGAGATTGATTGTCATTTCATTCATGAAAAGATATAACAGGGTGTTATCTCTACAGGGCACGTTAAAACAAGTTCACAGTTAGGAGATATCTTTATAAAAGCTCTAAATGGACATCGGGTTAACTATCTTTGTAACAAGTTGGGCATGATTAACATCTATGCTCCAACTTGAGAGGGAGTGTTAAGGATTAGTTGTAAATAGAATTCTGTTAGCAGTTAGATTTCTAATAGGTTTATAGTATCTTGTATGTATATATATATGTGTCCCTATTGATGAATCAAAAAAGCAAAAAAATATTTTTCCACATTAAATTTACAGAAGGCTGCAATGATTGAGGAAATGAGAGCTTTGGCAAAAAATGAGACATGAGATTTTGTAATTCCTCCACCAGGAAAGAAACTGGTTGGATGTAAATGGGTGTTCACAGTTAAACATAGGGCAGATGGTTCAATTGAGAGGTACAAGGCTAGATTGGTAGCCAAAGGGTTTTGTCAGACCTATGGGGTTGATTACCAGGAGACATTTGCTCTTGTAGCCAAGATGAACACTATCAGAATTTTATTGTTTTGTGCAGCCAATCTTGACTGGGAGTTACATCAATTTGATGTTAAAAACGCCTTTCTACATGGTGATATGAAAGAAGAGGTGTATATGGAGATTCCTCCTAGATTTGCGCCTTTCTACATGGTGATATGAAAGAAGAGGTGTATATGGAGATTCCTCCTAGATTTGCTGATGACAAGACCAGAGGGAAAGTTTGCAAACTGAAGAAGTCATTATATGGGCTGAAGCAGTCACCAAGAGCATGGTTTGAAAGATTTAGTAAAGCCATGTTCTCTTTTGGGTACATTCAAAGCGATGCTGATCATACCTTGTTCGTTAAACATCATGCAGGTAAGATCACATTACTTATTGTTTATGTTGATGATATAGTGGTGATAGGGAATAATGAAGAAGAAATGACTCACTTGAGAAATGTCTGAAATGCTTATCACATCCTGACGATATGACCCCAATGGACATATCTACTACCTTTCCCAACATCCCTTTTAGGAGCTCAAATTTGTCTTAGCTTAGGGAGTTTGAGATTAAGCGATTTGGTAAAGTTGAGATATTTCTCCTTTGGAATTGGGAGTTGCTATATCTGAAAAGGAATTTTATTCTCTCAAAGGCGCGTACATTCTTGATCTCCTTAAGAAACCAGTATAATGAAGAAGAAATGACTCACTTGAGAAATTTGTTAGCTAGGGAGTTTGAGATTAAGGATTTGGGAAAGTTGAGATATTTCCTTGGAATTGGAGTTGCTATATCTGAAAAGGAATTTTTATCTCTCAAAGGCAGTACATTCTTGATCTCCTTAAGGAAACCAGTATGTTGGGATGTAAGCCTACAGAATCACCCATTGATGCTAATCACAAGCTTCAAGCTGGAGTAGGAAGTCCGGTTGATGTAGGCACGTATCAGAGATTGGTTGGGAGACTGATTTATCCTTCCCATACTAGACCAGATATTGTCCATGCTGTTAGTCTAGTGAGTCAGTACATACATGACCCTCGGGAATCTTCACTTAGAAGCTGTGCATCAGATTTTGAGATATTTAAAATCAGCCCTAGGTTGAGGATTGTTATTTTCTAAACATGGCCATTTGAAAATAAATGGGTCCACAAATGCAGATTGGGCTGGTTCTCTTGATGACAGAAGATCAGCCTCAGGTTATTGTGTTTTTCTCGTTGAAAACTTAGTCAAATGGAGAAGCAAGAAACAGACTGTCGTTGCTAGGTCCAGTGCAGAAGCTGAGTATAGAGCTATGACATAAGGAATCTGTGAACTTCTATGGTTGCGTAGAGTGATGGGAGAATTAAAGGTGTTCGAAACAACAGATACATCCTTGTTTTGTGATAGTAAAGCAGCCATCAGTATCGTGAATAACCTAGTCCAGCATGATCGAACTAAGTACATAGAAATTGATCGTCACTTTATAAAAGAGAAGATAGTTGAAGGTTCCATAAATGTTTCCTATGTGGCTTCAAAAGAGCAACTGGCTGATGTTTTTACAAAGGGCTTGAGTAGCAAGTTGTTTCATCCTTTGGTTTGCAAGTTGGGTATGTGTAATATCTTTGCACCAACTTGAGGGGGGTGTTGAAATCCTTATAATCAATATTGATTTACTTTCCTAGGTAGCTAGACTTTCCTAGTTGATTATTTTCCTATTCTAGAGAGATTCTTGTATATAAATTACCTAGTGTAGGGATTATAATTAACACAATAAAAAGAAATACAACATATTCTTTCCTTTAATTTCTTCAGCTACCTTCATCAATTTTGGAACAATAAGAAATCAATTGGAAATAGTTGTAAGTAACACTTTGGTATAAAATATAGTTGTTTCACCAAATGAATAGATGACTTTCTAGACTACATAAAATTCCTTTTACTTTAAAAGAAAAAAAAAGTTCTAATCAATAAGTTTCTTATTTTTAAACATAAACGAATTTTACCCATGCTTCGACAAATGTGATAGTGTTGTACTTGATCGCACCAACTTGCTACTTCACACTCAACTTTACATGATGCAAGTTTAAACTTTTGATTTCCAAGAATCTCATTGAATATAAAAAAAGGCTTCAAGATAACTACCATCTAACATAATCTTACATGAAGAACTCTTCGCTTAAAATAAGGAATATGTTTAAATCTAGGAATGTGCATTGCTTGCGAGCTACAATCTACCATTTCATAATCCCAAAAATTTTACTCCAGAAAAAGTTTATCCTCTGCAGTCATCTTTATTGAAAAGGTTGCTTTAAACATTGTACTATGTCACTGAGATAGGAGAAACCTTGCTATACGATCTAGGTGATGGAAACACAAAAACAAGACTAGTTCATTTCTAAATCTCAAACATCGTTAAATCCTTAAGTATATGAACAATACTTTTGGAGTCTACCAGAAAATACAAGAGATGAATTTTATTGATACTTTTCCATAATAATTGGATCCTTCATTCAAATTCTAATTTGTTCATGCTTGTAGAGATGGCAATTTAACTTTACTTCAATGGTAACTCGTGCTTTACCCCATTCCATCTCATTGACATTGAAAATTTTATTTTATTTTTTATTGAGTTTTATAAATGTGGAAATAATTTCCCAAGAAAATACACTATTTATCACAATGTTAATATTTTCTCTGATATTAACAACTACAACAACCACTAAGCCTTATTCCAAACTAATTGGGGGCAATATGAATCCTTCGTTTCCATGCTACTTTTCTCATAGCTAAGTCTACTAATTTCAAGAAGTAGTAAATCTTTTAAGCAACTGCCCTCCATATAGTTCAAGGTCTACCTCTTCTCTGTTTGCACCCTTAACTATCAATGTATCATACTTACGAATCAGAGCATATGCAGGTCTGTGCAAAATATGGCCAAACTATCTCAGGCGTCCTCTCATTCTATCTCCAACTTTAGCCATTTGCACCTTTTATCAGATGTGGTCATTCAAATCCATCTTGACATCCCCATTTCTGCAACATGTGTTTGTGGACATGTTGGGCACTCGGGACCTATCATTTACTCCCATATAAAATGGCAGGTCTCATTTGTATTATGTTTGATGTAACATATGAAAATATAATATTTTAATAATTTAAAATTTCAAAGCTTGAATTGGAGATGCTCACATCTGGTATGATTCAAATTGTGCTGGGGATGAGAATCGAAAAACATGCCCCTCCCCATTATCATTCTTACATAGTTAGGCGTGATGATTAGTACTTCGGTCTTTGAAAAATTTCTGCAAGTTTCCCCTCATAGTGTGGGAATTAGCTGGCAGTTCATGTTCACAAATCCATTGATTTTTGAAGAATCTAGAGTTAGATTGTTTTCCATCACATATTTCATATCTGAACTTGATTTTTACTTGGCATTTGATTGTTCTGTTATTACATGTTTCCAAAGCTCAACTTGATTGTTTTTGGTGTTTCTCCCTGAACTCATCTATTACTTCTAAATGCTTGTGTAGGAGTTCATGGGAAGAAATCTTCTTGCTTTGAACGTCATGTGGAAGTATGTGGAACAGGTATGCTGTTTTTCTGCTATAGATATTCACTGTGTTGGATAGGATTATGAGAAAATTTGTTATAATATTAGAAACATCACCAACTTAATGTATTGTGGAAATTTAGGAACGTGAAGTTTCATTTTGTAGGCCATACAATGCTAAGTGCAACTTTACCCAAAACCAAAAAATCATCAAGGGAAGCAGTGATTTCTATGGCGGTCCCTTTTTTGTCATCACTTTATATGTAGCTAAAAGAGATTGAAAGGCAGCTCTATAACTTATTTAACAAGTAGATCTCCTGGATTTTATTCCTTCTCTAGTTTTTGATCAATTTCGAAAAGATTCTTAAGAACCAATTAAGAAATTAAGGAAACTAGCTAAATAGTGATCAATTTAGCCTCTTAACTCAAAAGACTAATAATTATGTAGCAAAGTTTTTCCAGTTTCTAGTGATAATATTGCAATGAATTTCAGTGCAGTCACTGCTGGATAGATTTTTATTCTCTCATGGCAAAATGTTAACACTAGTTGAAATTCATTTTCGATCAGAGGTTACAGATTGTTTTATGCTAATTCTAGTGGAAAATTTATTTTTAAGCTTGGTGCTTCTCTTAAATTATACAGCATTTCTCCCAGCTTTTGTAAAGCAACGTACCCATTCTCTGGTCATGTTTCCTTGTGAATGGAAATTTTATTTTTAGGTTTTGCAACTTGTTTTCATGGTTTAGGGTCTTGGTGGTTGGGAGTGAGAGTGGGAGGCAGTTAATTGTCAGCATGAATGTCATATGTAAATGTAGTATGGCTATTAAATCACCATTGCGAGATTCAATTACAGAGTGTTGTTACCAAAGAATGCTCCAGATGCTTTAATCACCTGACTTCTCATGTTTCTGCAGGTTTTTTTGTTTTACTTCTTTAGTCATTCCTAATACCTTTTTCTTTTTCCATTATTGTTTTCCTCTGCTTAGAGATCCTTCCCGCTTACCGAGGAAGAGTATCTATTGAGGCTTGACGATGTCGCAAACACATTGAAATGTTGGGGAGCTGTCTCACACATTCGAAGCAGCTTAGCAAAGTCAAAGGAGCGTCCTCGGATTGGGAAGGTAGACTAATAGTACTGTGTTTGCAATTAATTGCCTTTGTTTTTCTAGGCTGAATCTATCATTGGAACTGTTATAGGCTTAAAGAGAATTATAAGGTAAAGTTGAAAATTCCCTGCAATTGATGTAAAAAAGGAAAGAAGAAACAATTGTGCATGAGGATTTTAGAGATTGATATACATACGTGACATTTCGTCAGATCATCTTATTATATTTTATTAAATTCTTTTTCATTATGTTTTGTTGCTTCTATTGAAGTATACTTACCAATCACTAAACTGAAAATCAAAAACTTGTTTATCCATCAGCCTTAACATCAAACAAAATTTCAACTTGTAACAAACTACTTTTAGTTTCCTCATCATTGGATGGACCTCGTATCCCTTATCCCTCCTGTCATCCTACCTGACTGTTTATGTAAAGGGGAAATTTGTTTGGTGAAACTTTATGAAACATTTCCCTGTAGATAATGAAGCCAGGGACAATGAAAAGGGTCCTAATGTGGCTGCCAGGAATTTGCTCTTTCCTTATGATATATGCAACACAAATGCATTCACTCTCTGTCTCTCGTCCTATGCTTCATTGTACACTATTCTAGCCTTCTGAAAATACTGTGTTCATCCATTAGAAGCTCTCATCTTGAGACTTCAAAATATGTCATCTTTTCTTTTTCGTTGTTGCTTTGTGACATTAAAGCAACATGATTTTTCTGAACTCATCACTTGGTATAAAATCTAACATTTTCTACTCCTAATTGAGTGGCAAAAAAAGTAAAAAGAAAGGGAAAAAAAAATACGGCCTTTTCATTTTGTTGTGGCACCTTATTTCTTATTACTGTTTGTCGCAGGCCGTAAGCATTTTTATCGACATGGATGAGACAGGAGGCCGTGCGAATGAATGGATATACAAGTAGATTGTGCAGGATTTTCCCTCTGCCACTTTGGTGCATCCTGTGAATATGAGAGACACGATCCATCCAACTGTCATAAATTACTGTATGGAAGCAGTTGTTATAAGGCATTGAACATTTTCTGCTTCATATTTGTTGTAAGTTTTCTGTCTTACTAGATAGAAACCACAGTGGCATGTAAAGCATTTTCATAGTTATTTTGCTTGAAATTTAATTTCATTTATGAGCACATTCTGCCTCTTATTTATTTATTTATTTATTTATTTTCGGGATAAGTACTATTTAGTCCCTGAAACCCTATTTACTACTTTCTTTTTAGTTAACTAGTTTTTCCATGACACATGTTGTACACTATCATTGTTCCTTTTTTACTTATTGTTTATGCTCATTTATTATTATTTTTATATAATAATTATTAATTATAATTTTTATTTTATAATAATTACTTTTATATATATATATGGCCTAATGAAAAAAAAAACCTTGAACTTCGACATTTTTAACAATTTTAACGTATTTAATCAATAGCAGTCTCAAGTAGTATATCACGAGCCTAATTACTTGGATGTTCTTTCTTTATCTTGCTTTTTCCACACGTAATATTGTGAGAATTTTCCGAGAAAGTAATCTCTTGCTTCTTCATCGATGGAGCGTTTTTTGAAGTACTATATAAATGTCATTCTCGATACATTTATATTGCAAATGTTCAAGGTTTTGATTTTTCTAAAATGATACTATTTGATGATTTGTCATACGTAGCTGCAAATTTATAGTTGGATGATTTATTTCATTTAATTTAAATTTGTCATACGCCGATCTTCTTCTTAAATGAAATATTTTAGTCAATGAATAATATCAATTTAATTTACCTCCATTTTCATTTTATTTTAACTTTCTATTGTTTAGCGTTTCCTCTTTTTTTTTTTTTTTTTTTTAAAATTTGTCATACGCCGATCTTCTTTCTTAAATGAAATATTTTAGTCAATGAATAATATCAATTTAATTTCACGTCCATTTTCATTTTATTTTAACTTTTCCTATTGTTTAGCGTTTCCTCTTTTTTTTTTTTTTTTTTTAAATTTTTTTTTTTTTTTTTTTTAAAGTCTCAAAACTTGCTTGCAATTTTCTTTTGATTAAGAAAAGAGAAAAAAGAAAAAGACAAAAAGAAAGTGACAAATCTAGAGAAATGTCTAAACTAAAGAAATGAGTATAAATTGATCATTTTAATTTTTTTAATTAGAAATTTTAGCTAAATGCATTTAATTGGAAAGCAATTACAAAAAAATTGTAATCATTAGAAATAAAAATTTATTCGACTAAAAAGACTGGTTGCCGTTAAATGTTTTTAGAAATTAAAAATAAAAAATATATTAATGAAAAATATAGAGTGATGTTATTTTCAGAACATAAATTATTATTAACACAGCAAAATTTGTTAATGGACAAACTTGCCCTTTGTATAAAAATGATGGTCTACTGCTCTCAATCCATGATTAACATTATACCAAAACTTTTATATTCATCCACAATATCTTAAATTTTTACTCTTCTCCATTATCTTCTCCTTCTTCACCTTGTAAAATAAAACAACCATTTTTTCTTATTCATCAATTTTTAATTTTTCAATTATTTATTTATTTCTGTTTCTCTATTTATTCCAACCTTTAAGACCAATCAATCTACGCTTGTTTTTTTAGTAATCAGTTTCTAAGTCTAATTTCCTTTTCATTTCCTACCCATTTGCAATCAAAAATTGAAAGTGTTAATATAATTAGCCAAACATATTGCTTTTTGGTTTTTAAATAACCCGAGATAGAGATATTGCATTTGGTTATAGGATTCAAGCAAGACATAATGAACTTGGATGGAAAATGATGGGATTTAGAAGAATTTGTGGTGTTTAATATTACCAATAGATTTGCTGGGGGAAGGGATAAGGAAGCAAAATGTGAGATTTTTTTTAACTCCGACATTAGAGTAAAAACTCGGGCAATTTTGCATTGTAAAGATGAGATAAGTAAAAGGAATATAAAGGGCAATTTTGTCTATTAATAGATTTTGCTCTACTAATAACAATTTAAGCTCTGAAAATAATACCACCTAAAATATGTTAATAATAGTTAAAAGAAAAAAAATATATTAATCAAACTATATCTATAATAGTTATAAGATTTATAATTTTTGTTTCAATTAAAATTTTTAATTAATATAAAACTTTCTAAATATTATTAAATTAATATTTAAATGTAGAATTTAATGAGTATAAAACTTCTCAGTTCGGAAATAACAAAAGTTTTTTTTTTTATTGGGAATTACAGAAAATAATTACCTTTATTTTTTCAATTACTGAAATTAAAATCTTTAAAGATATTTTTGTCCATCTTTAAATTAATTAAGGATATTTTTGTCAATTTTATTCTTTCTATTCCCTTTTTATTTATTTATTTTTGTTGTTGTTGTTACGTATAATTACTCAACTAAATTTAAAGATATTACGTATAATTGCGTATCATCGGATTTATCCCAAAAAATGAGCAATTATTTCTTAAATCATACTCCCTCCGATTCATTTATATAGACATGACTAACTTTACCAATGGATTAAGGAGTTAGTTAAACTATAATCTTTAGCCAAATATTTCCTATTTTGCCCCCAACATTACATTAATTTAATATTTTCTTTGAAAGTCAAATATGTCATACGAATTTATTCTCATAAACACAATTAATGATTTATATCCATAATTAAAGGATAAATCATAGCAAAAATTCACTCATTTCTCCTAATTAACATCAAGTTTTACCTCCTAGACAAATTTTTAAATTTGGCCCATCAAATTTCACCAAAATTTTGCACTAAAAATGGAAAGCCAAATTTTGGTGGGAAATGAAAGTTTAATTTTCGTTTAAAAAATGTGGACACTTAATAAAGAAATTATGTGCAAATAATCTTTTTGGAGCCAAAATTTTGATAGCATTAATTGTCTCTTCAACTTCTTCTCAAATACCCACTTATAAATAACGTCAATTCAATAGCTAACAATCATTGCACATGAACTATAGCAAAAAAAAATCCAAAAGTCCACTACCTACAACCATTTCATATCAATTTTATTTGAATCTACAACCTCCTGATTCGTCCACAATTTCAGAAGATGTGCTCACTCTAACTGTTGGTCCCTTGAACTTGATCAATTTAAATGTAGAAAAAAATACACAATCAACGAATCATGATGAAGAGCTTGAATTCACACAATGTTTTCGGGCATGGGCCGCAAAGAAAAAGAACATGACAGAGGAAACTAAAAATTTAGGGAAAAATATGCTTCTTTTTGAAATGTAAGGAGAGTTAAATTTGCACTATATCGAGAAAGTTACGCACACATTGTCTATTTCAAAAAAGTCAGTTTATAGAGTTTGACATATTGTAAAAAATGGTGCACTAGTTACAAATGAGATGAATAGTCCTTGCCAACATATTTGCCATGGGATGAATGGTAATTGAAGTTAATATAGAAATAGTGAAGGAAGCATCAACAATAGTGCAACATCATATTGTAAACATATTTGCCATGTAATAGTAGTTTCATATGCTTTAAAGAATAAATTACATTTAGAAGTTCAAAAAATATGGTCTTTTTGTTTAAAATGTGCACTAGTTGTCTTTGTAAAAAGTTGCTTCAAATCATCTTTTGGATAATAAAAATATGCGCTCAAATATTGCAAATGTGGGGTGTTTTTACGTCAAATATTGCACATATATTATTATTACACGCATATCTTATTTCTGATTGTATGTAAAAAAATAAGTAGTAGTCTTTGTTAAGTAAACATGCACAAAATTCTAAATGGGTGCAATTTTGCTTGAAACAGAAAGAGAAAGATAATACAGCTATGAATTAGTTAGTCAACCATATTTAATAAAATATTTCAAATTTGTCTGCCACTTTATTATTTTTCTAAAATGTTGGTACTCTAAACAAAGAAAATCAAAGGTAATTTAAACTTTGCACTTTGGTCATAGTCCAAATTAAGTAACTTTGTCTATATAAATGGAACACCGAAAATGGAAACTATATAAATGAATCGGAGGGAGTATTAATTATGGGTATCTGTATGATTTAGGATTTTTAATATAAGTAATTATATTCGAAAATCTAAGGGCGCACATGCTTGGGCTTAATACATCTCATTGATATTTGTACTTTTTGAAAGAGTCTCATAGTTGAATAATGGGTAACAATCAAACTTTAATTTTTTTTGAAATTAGTTAAAGGAGTTAGGGTTTTTTAGGGTTTTCACTTGCAATAAATATTTTTGATTTGACATATTGTTGAAAAAAATGAAATTGTTACTTAAAATGCATGTGCTTTGTATTTGGATGATTTGCCGAAAAGTATTTGAGTTAAATATACCATTTTTTTTTTTGCATTATAATCTAGATGGTTGAGAAGAAGATAAATGTTCTATGGGTTCATGGGGGCATTTTGAACATATACCACAAAGAGTATACATTGATGGAATTAGAACCTAAAAAAGCATCTGTTGACTCTAACAGATGCTCATATTTTGAGTGTCGTGGTAAAGCTCTTGAGTTAGGGTACAGTAATGTGACAAAGTTCTACCATAGATGGCTGGTGGCTAGTGAGACTGAGGTATTTACTACCTTGTACGACTACAAAGACATAATGCAGGCATTGGATTTCATCCCACATGTAGGAACCTTAGAGATTTATTTTGAGCTTGCAATTGACATTGCTGACATTGTGGAGGTAGGTGAAGCTTTATTAGAGGGGATTAAGAAGGGGGTTGAAAATGAGGGAGTGGGTAAAAGGAGTGAAAATGAGGCAGGAGGTAACATGCAAAGTGCTCTTAATGAAAGTGCCAACATGTCAGGGGGTAATGTGCAAGCCACCAGGGGGGATAGGGCAAATGTGAAATGTTTAAATGAGGATGGGGCTGGGGCAAATGTGGAAGATTTAAGTGGTGGTGGGGTCAATATGCAAGGGTTTGAGGTGCCACAAACTAATGTGATAAGGGCATCTAATGAGGAGGTTGATGTACCATCTAAAGAAGGGGATACTTCTGCAAGAGATGATAGTAGCAGTAGTGGAGAAAGTGTGGAGGAAAATAACATGGCCAGAATGATGATGGTGCATCTAATGATGAGGATTATGAGGGTGATGAGGATGGGGATAGAGATGGCAGTGATGTGAATAAGGAGCTCATATCTATAAGGGAAAGAGTTAGAAGGTTCAAGAGGAGATCCAGGGCTCCATGTGAAGATGAGGTTGAAGATGTGCCTCTTGGTGAGGCTGGAGATGATTTTGGCTTTAGAGGTGAAGACCATTTAAATGACATACATAAGGGGAAGGCTAGGGGTGATGAGCCTTATTATGATAGCTCAGATCCATATTGTAGGGAAGTTAGTGATGATGATGAAACTGAGGAGGGTATAAAAGGTAGCTTAAGTAAGAAAAAAATAAGAAATTTACATTATGATCCTAACACTAATGTTCCTTATTTTGAATTGGGTATGATATATAGTAGTGTAGTAGAATTTAGAAGGGCAGTAAGTAAATATGCAGTTGTTAGGGGGTTAATATTACTATGAGACCTGTAGGATTAGAGTGAGAGTTAAGTGTAGAAAGGGTTGTCTATGGCTATTATTTGCTAGCATTGAGTCTAAGATAAATAATTTTATGGTAAGACTTACAAACCTCATCATAAGTGTTATAGGACTAATAGGAACAAATAGTGCAATTCAAGTTTTCTTGCTAGGAGTTTTGAAGAAAGGATTTTATTTTTAAATTGGAATTAAAGTCGGAGATATTCAAAATTTGTGTAAGGATCAATTGGGTGTTTATGTAGGTAAGACTGTAGCTAGAAGAGCCAAGAACAGGGTGTTAATGGCCATCATGGGGGATTATAGGGTTGAATTTGCAAAATTACATGACTATGCAGATGAGATTAAAAGAACTAATCATGGTTTAAATTGTGTTGCATGGTGCAAAAGGAAAGAGGACGGAATGCAAAATTTTAAAAGATTTTGTATATGCCTATATGCTTGTAAAAAAGGTTTTTTAGATGGTTGTAGGCCCATTTTTAGGTTTGGATGGGTGTTTTTTGAAGGGTTCAATAGGAGGGCAACTGCTTGTTTGTGTATCTAAAGATGGAAACAACCAGATGTTCCTCATTTCTTGGGCTGTGGTGGACACTGAGAGTACCAAAAATTGGACTTGGTTCATATCAACACTGAAGCAAGATCTAGGCATTTCTACTGGACTAGGTTGGACAGTAGTAACTTGATATGCAAAAGATAAGTCCTAAACTCATGTGTTTATATTTTTGTATGCATTATTACTAGGACTGACTTGGTATTCAATAGAAACTTAATGTAGGGTTTGGACAAGGCAATCACTCAAGAATTGCCTGAAGTGGAGCGTAGGATGTGTGCAAGATATATTTGGAGTAATTGACAAAAAAATGGAGAGGAGAGGAAAGGGAGAAGAAATTTTGGGAGGTTACTAGGTCACCCTTTAAGGTAATGCTTAAAGATAAACTTGAAGATTTGAACATCTTAGGTAGGGGAATTGTGGGCAACTTACTTTATTATAATGAAAAACATGGTGTATGGAATTTTTTAATACAAACTCAAAGTGTGATGTTGTAGAAAATAACATGTGCGAAACCTTTAATGGTTGGATATTGTGTAACACCCGCCGTAATGGCCTTAGGTCGCCAACCTTATCATAACATATAGAGCGCTCCGCCCTAACATAAGACACCCACGTGCCTAGCATATGATCATAGCTTATTATCATAATGGCATCAAATGCCGAGCATGCTCATCATACATAATAAAAGCTTTATTATCATAATGGCATCAACCCAATGCGAGCCATTGCTCCACATCACATAATAAAAATCAAATCATGCAATACAATCCCACACAATATATTAGAGCCAAAAAATTTCTCATAAATTCATTTTCTTTAGTCCTTCTCATAATAAAAACTTAATTTAAACTTAAGTAATTCATAAAATTCTCATACTTACCAAATGACTTACAATAGAAACTTTTCCAGCAATAAAAGTAAACAATGACCTTTGCTATGTTTTTAAAACATAACTTAAGACATAACTTGAGTTATAGGTCTCCAAATTGAATGAAATAAGATTCATTAGAAAGCTAAGACAAAATGATACAAATGTTATGAAGGGACCACGGCCTAGATCAATCGGTAAGATAGCAAACAAAAGCTAGGAACACAGACCAACAGATCAGACCTGATTCAGCAGAACCAAGTCAAATGTTTATTGCATTCCTGCTTAACCAAACACTCAAATTAAACCAATTCAGAATGAGAGAAGTCTCAAGACACAGGGAAACAACTTTTATGAAGAACTCGAACCTAATCTTGTCATTATAGTGGTCAAAATGGGCACTCAATTCAGTGATGCATGTGGCCCAACAACAGAGTCCATTTGGGTGTTTCAGCCATAATTTGAGCTATGCCTATGTATCCGAATCAATCGCGGACCTACCATCTGCCCTCACTCATTCTGACCACAACAGTGGAGTCCTACATCCTCCTACCATACTAGTGCTTCAAAAGGGGCCATTAAATACTCGACTGATTAACTTTATTGTAGCAAATTCTACAAGTCGAGATGTACTTCTCCAAATAACCCTCAAACTCAATAGCACAAGCTCTTAACATATCCTCCAAAATCTGAAATAACTCGCTTGACTGACAATACTGTCTGTAGGATGGAAAAGCTGTGCTGAAATTCAGGAAGCTTCTGAGTAGGCTAGGGGCCCTCATGTAGCTTTCTATCCAAAATCTAGAAGTAAATCTCGGGATCTCTATCTGAAATGACTGGAGAAGAACCCCATGTAAATCTCAGCTAATCTCCATCTATATATCACAGCCTGCATAATTGCTCCCAGTGGTGAAGTCCGGTCCTGAACAGAAGAAAGTGTGCTGACTTAAGTAATCTATCAAACATTAGCTCATTACAAATCATCTTTTCTTTTAAGGTTAGTACATACAGTGTTGGCGAATAATGATAATCTACGGCGAACAGCACGTGCTGCACGCAGTAAAGAAACTTGCGGACCTAGATCTTTCTCTTTCTGAAAGCTGCCAGACAGAAATATAGATTAGGGGACAGAGCTTTTACAATTGAACCCACGTAAAGCCGGCTTTGTTAAGAGCTATAAAAACAAGGGAGAATGTTTAAAACAGGGCAGAATGTTTGTGGCTGAATATGAGAGAGAGTTCATCCGGTTGAGCAGGTATGCTACTGAGATGATTCCTACTGAGTCTGATAGATGCAAGCGCTTCAGGAAAGGGTTGCATGATGAATATCGCATGCATTTGATTGGTCATCCTCATACATCATTGTCTTCCCTAGTGAAGGCAGCTTTAGAGCTTGAGGAAGTGAGGAATGAGCAACAGGCTAGGAGGCAACGGAGTCAGCAGGGTCAACAAAAGAGGTTTCAGGGTATGGTATCTGGACAGACTTCTGGGGCTCAGTCTAGTAGTAAGAGGCGTCTAGTAGTAAGGCAGGCATAGAGGTTCCAATCACAGACCTGGTCTATAGACCAGGGATTCAAGAGACAATGGGAGACAGGAGTCTCATGGCAGAGTACCCACAAGACCCACATTTTGTTTGCTGCGGATTTGGTGAGGTGCTACAGTGGATTGATAATTCGACCAGTGTACTGCAAAGTGCGTGGGGAAAGAAGCATCCCGGGGTTTGTAGGAGATTTTGGCTGCTTTCGATTGGTCACTGAGCCCTACAAAGAGCAATTTATCGAGATGCCTGCGACTACTATGGACTTTGGCTAGTGCGATGCTTCCTCAGGTAGGAGAGGTCAGCTCTTATGTTTCGAGAGGCAGAGGCAAGGCCGTGGTGATACAGGAGGCACTGGGAAGTCAAGGCCATTTTAAAGAGACGTGGAAAAACTTGAGTCCACAGCACCTGCTAGAGCGTAGGCTATCCGA